>JAABOM020045624.1:0-16142 GCA_011800125.2 Solanum clarkiae | reverse complement strand
CAAGTATCAAATGATATTGTCTCTGGAATAGAACAAAATCATAAACAGGAGTAAGAAGTCAGCTGGGATGGCAAACACCTACATCTAACAATCTTTGCAAAAAGCCACGGACAAGGAAGAGTAAATAGCATCACGATGATCCGAGCTCGTAACCTACCAAAAAAAATGTTGTAGTAAGAGGTGTGAGTACCAAACACGCGGTACCCAGCAAGTGAACTAATAAACACAGAATTAAGTAGTATAGAACACTGGTACTCTCAACACTCCAATCAAACCCCTACAGCTACCACCTAATTCATAACCTTTATAATTTCACCATCCAAGAATTTTATGATCGAGCCTATAATAGTATAATCGTCATTTACCCCACTTTTGAGTCACAGGGAAAAATATTTTATAATTTATCAAGTTTTCGCTAATTCATCAAGTGGTATTAAATCAATACCAAAACCAATCATGTAAAGACATGAACCAGTCAATGATATAATGAATAACCAATCCCAATAGCACTCTGTATAATCATAACAGGCCAGAACATTATGGGATGAAGATGAATGTCGTAAGATGTAATGCAATGCCACGTAGAATGATGCATATCTTTCCTAGTGATACACACCCGCTGTAACACTGTCCGGGACCCATAGGAGACTCCTAGTCCATGCATCTGTCGCGGCGCGCGACCCAACCCAGCGAATCATAGTAACCGTCATGGTATGTGACCCGACCCAGCGAATCATAGTAACTGTCACGGCGTCTGACCCAACCCAGCGAATCATTTTCCATTGGCTTTTCATTTCTTTTCTTGGGACATCCAGCAACCACATAGTAAATGCACAATAATCATGTTCATGGGAATAAAATATACAAGATGCCCATATAAATTCATACATCTCAAAATTCAAGAATGAGTAGCTCAATACCATCGCAACCTTAACAACAGTCATACCTAAAGTAAGTATCACTATTTCACTTGTAATAAACCTCAATCATCAATTCACAAGTCAACTATCAACATAGGATAACTACCCAATTCAAAATATTTCAATCGAAGCCTACATAAATTATTCTCAACACCTCACACAAGAAGTACAAGATTCTATAAACTTAACAAAGGTTAAGAAATTCACTTGCATTAGCCAACGACAATCAATCAAGCACATGAGCCTTCTCCTTCCAAAAGGAATCCGAAACACCACGATCTAATCTAAGAAGAATTCACAATTAAATTTTGAAACGAACAACACCCATGTTACTATACATCTAGCCTAAACCCGAAAATTCATCTAAATCTATAATCTAGGTCCTAAAATTCAAGTCTATGGTTAAGTCTTAGTTCCTTCAAGTATCCTAAGATGTCAAAATGTAAGAGAAAAAGGAAAAAAATATTTATACGTATACAGAAGCAAAAGGGCTGCTGCACATTTGCAGCACCTCAACACGTTTCCCTTTGTTAATGCCTTCAATCCCTACATATGCACGCGATCCAACTCCAGTAACCCACATTAACCATATTATATTTTAATACTCGCATGTGCTGGATAATAACAACAATTCAACTTAAGATTTCTCATCACTAGCATAATTCTTAACCAGAGGGTCGTTCTCAACATAAATTATTAAAGTAACTATTCTTAACATTATATCAATGTAACCGCATAGTAGTATATAACTTAATAGAAGTTGAGAAAGATTACCTACAACAGATTGAATTTCTACTGTCGCCGCTCCAAAGCCCTCTTCCGTTCTCTTTTCTTTACCAGCTAATTATGTAGAGAAAACCCTGCTACTTATTTTTAATATATATATATTTAGTAAGTTGTTAATTTAGTTCCCCAATTTAACTAATTGTCTAAATTTACCCGTAACTTAAGCAATTGCAGCTATTGAATAGTTCAAAATACCTATTTAAAAATTTATGAGAGAGACATTATATGAAAGAAAAGGGACTATTCTCGAGATAATCTAACGGGTCATTACATTATCCACCACTAAAATCATGTTCATCCTCGAACATAAGGTAGAGGAAGTACCTGAAGCTTCGAAGAGATGGGGATATTTAGCACGCATGTCAAACTCCATCTCCCAAGTTGCCTCTCTAACTGGACAGTTCTTACATTGTACCTTCACTTATGTTATCTCTTTGTTTCTGAGCTTTCGAACCTGTCTATCCACAATAGCTGTAGGCTCCTCCTCAAAAGATAAGTCTGGACTCAATACTACTGAATCAAATGAGAGTATATGAGACTCATCGGGCACATACTTTCGGAACATGGAGACGTGGAACACAGGATTTACAGATGATAAGCTAGGTGGCAAGGCCAGTCTATAGGCCACCTGTCCTACTCTCTCCAAAATCTCAAATGGGCCAATCAACTGAGTGCTAAGCTTGCCCTTCCTCCCATACCGCATCACACCCTTCATGGGTGATACTCTGAGCCAAATGTGATCGCCCTCCATAAACTCTAATGCTCGGACCCTCTTATCTGTATAGCTCTTTTGTCGACTCTAGGCCGTCAACAATCTACACTGAATTATATGGACCTTCTCTACAGCATCCCTCAGAAAGTCTGTGTCTAGTGAGTCCGTCTCCGCAGAATCAAACCAACCAATCACAGATCTACACCGTCTACCATACAATGCCTCGAACGGATCCATCTAAATACTGAAGTGCTAGCTATTATTGTAGACGAACTTTGCTAAGGGCAAGTGTTGGCCCCAACGGGTACCAAAATCAATCACACGTGCTCGCAACATATCCTCCAACACCTATATAGTCTGCTCAGACTGCCCATCTGTCTGAGGGTGAAAGGCTGAGCTCATATCCAGCTGAGTACCTAGGCCATGCTGCAATGCCCTCCAAAAATGTGAAGTAAAGAGTGAACCCCGATCAGAAATGATCGAAACTGGCACACCATGCAATCTGACTAAGGTAAATCTCAGCTAACTTCTCTGCTGTGTACTTGACCTTAACTGGAATGAAATGGACATACTTAGTCAATTGATCCACAACCACCCAGATAAAGTCATAACTGCCCACAGTAGTAGGCAAACTTACCACAAAATCCATAGTGATTCACTCCCACTTCCATGTAGGAATGGGCATCCTCTGAAGCTCGCCTCCGGGCCGCTGGTGCTCATACTTAGCCTGCTGACAAGTCAAACACTTAGCCACAAACTCTGAAATATCCTTCTTCATATCACACCACTAATAGTGCTGACTCAGGTCATGATACATCTTCGCTGCTCCCGGATGAACGGAATAACAAGTACAATGAGCCTCTTCAAGAATCAATCTAATCAAATCACCTACCTTAGGCACACAGACTCGACCTCCAATCCTTAAAACACCATCAGGATCAAGCACTGCTTCCTTAGCCTCTCCTCTGGTCACTTTGTCTCTGATAAGACATAACTTCTCATCGTCGAACTGGCGCTCGCGAATCTGGTCCATCAAGGAAGAAATAGCCTCAAGGAAAGCAAGTACACTACCCTTATCAGAAAGTTGTAACATGACTAGGCCATTAGCTAGACGCTGAACATCCCTAGACAAAGGTCGTTCCTCCACTCGAATGGTGGCTAGACTCCCCATGCTAGAAGTCTTCCTACTCAAGGCATCAACCATAACATTCTCCTTCCCCGGATGATATAGGATGGTTAAATCATAGTCCTTTAGCAACTCCATCCACCTACGCTGCCTCAAGTTAAGATCCCTTTGACTGAATATATACTGAAGGCTTTTATGATCAGTGAAGACCTTACAATGTATGCTATATAGGTAATGATGCCACAACTTAAGAACAAAAACCACAGCTGCTAGCTCTAAGTCATGGGTAGGGTAGTTCTTCTCATGAACCTTCAATTATCGGGAACCATAGGCAATCACTTTACCCCTTTGCATCAGTACACCACCTAACCTCACTCCTGATGCATCACAATATACTGTAAATTCTACACCTTTCTCGGGTAAGGTCAGAATGGGAGCTGAAGTCAATAAGGACTTGAGCTTTTGGAAGCTCGCCTCACACTTATCAGACCAATGGAAAGCTACATTTTTCTGTCAACCTGGTCAATGGGGCTGCGATGGAAGAAAACCCCTGAATAAACCGTCGATAGTACCCCACTAACCCCACAAAACTATGAATCTCAGTAGCTGAAGTAGGCCTCGTCCACCCTCTAACTGCCTCTACCTTAGCCGGATCCATTCTAATCCCCTTTTTAGACACCACGTGCCCTATGAATACCACCGAATAAGCCAGAACTTGCACTTGGAGAATTTTGCATATAGTTTTTCCTCCCTCAACTTTTATAATACTATCCTCAAGTGACTAACATGATCAGTCTCAGTCTTGGAATACACCAAGATGTCATCAATGAATACTATGACAAAATAATCTAAGTACGAACGAAACACTCTATTCATCAACTCCATGAATGCTGCAGGGACATTAGTCAACCCAAAGGACATCACCAAAAATTCATAGTGGCCATAACGAGTTCGGAAAGTTGTCTTAGGAATATCTGATGCTCTAATCTTCTGCTGATGATAACTAGATCTCAAGTCAATCTTAGAAAACAAAGCTGCCCCTTGAAGCTGATCAAACAAGTCATCAATACGAGGAAGTGAATATTTGTTCTTGACAGTCACTTTGTTCAGCTGTCTATAATCAATACACATCCTTATATACCTATCTTTCTTTTTCAAAACAAGACTGGGGCACTCCAAGGTGACACACTAGGATGAATAAACCCTTTGCAAAGCAAATCTTGAAGTTGCTCCTTTAATTCCTTCAACTCAGCTGGAGCCATTCGATATGGAGGGATGGAGATGGGCTTTGTGCCCGGCTCTAGATCAATAGGAAAGTCAATATCCCTATCGAGAGGGACACCTGGAAGGTCAGTGGGAAACACATCGACAAACTCTTGAACTACCAGAATGGACTCTATATAAGGTGGATCAACATTAGTATCCCGAATGAAAGCCAAGTAAGACATACACCCCCTATCAATCAGTTTTTGAGCACGGATGTAAGAGATGACTCTACTTGGATAAGAACCGCTATCACCCTTCCACTCAATTTTTGGTACCCCGGGCATGGCTAAGGTCACCATTTTTGCATAGAAATCAAGAATAACATGATATAGAGAAAGCCAATCCATCCCTAAGATAACATCAAAATCTACCATCTCCAGAATAATCATATCTAGCCAAGTATCATACCCCGATAAAGAAACAAGACAGGATCGATACACTCGATCCACCACTAAAGGCTCACCTACTGGTGTAGAAACATGAATGGGTAGAGGCATACGATCACATAGAAAGTCGAATCCAAGGGAAAAGTAGGATGACACATAGGAGTAGGTAGATCCAGGATCAAACAATACAGATGCAAATCGATGACAAACCGAGACAATACCTGTAATGACTGCATCAAAACCTCTGCCTCGGGCCTCCCTGGAAATGCATAGCAATGTGGTCCCCTACCACCACCTATCTGAGCAATGCCTCTACCCCCACTCTATGGAACTATGGGACCACCCTCTCCTCTACCTGGAATGCGACCACCTCTATCTGCCTGAGCCTTGCCTTGCCCTCTATATGGTGGTGGTGCCGGTGGTCTAGTCTGAATTGAAGATCTGGGATAGGGCCTACCTTGTCCCCCTGATAAGGGACACTGTCGTAAAAAGTGATCAGGGTCTCCACACCCATAACAAAGCCTCTGACTCTGGGGCTGGCATGCGGATCCTGACGAACTACCATAGTTGTCTCGCCCTGTAGACCCACGATGTGTCTGACCACCCTCTGAAGCCGGTAATGATGCATGAATGGGTCCTTGATGCTGGGAGGAGCCACCCTCTCTATAGAACCCTCTACCTCCAGATGAGGTACCAGAAAACTGGCTGGATGCATGGGCCCGCTTAGGGTCCCTAAACTTTTCTCTCTCCATCAGCTCTGCCTCCTTAGCAGCACTCACAACAGACTAGAAAAAGGCTCCATCTCTAGATACTCTAAACACCGCCTGTCGGATAGAATAGGTTAACCCCCTCACAAACCTATGAACTTTCTCTGTCTCGTTTGGAATAATAGTTGTAGCATGTCTAGATAGCTGACAGAAATGGGTCTCGTACTCGGCGACTGATAAGCCATCCTGCCTCAGACTCTCGAACCTCAGCCGACTCTCCTCCCTCACACTCCAAAGGACAAATCTATCATAAAAAGTAGCAGAGAACATCTCCCAAGACACTATGGGAGATCCCACAGGCAAAGATCCTAAATATGTCCTCCATCATTCTCTAGCTGGCCCACGAAGCTGGAGAGTAACATATCGAACCCCGTGTGACTCGGCTACGTTAACAGTATCCAACAGCTCCCTACAAGTAGTCAGAAACTCATGAGCATCCTCCGTCCTTCCACCCTGAAATTGAGGTGGGTTCATATTCCTAAACATCTCATAGCAGCACTGCTCACTCTTAGTTAATATAGCCAAAGGTGCACCCCGAACCTCAATAGTTGGTGTAGGATCAGTCTCAACTCTAGTACCCACTGGTGGCTACTCTACCGGATCATGGACCAGTGGAACATGATGTTGATCTGGGGTCTGAGCTCCTCCTCCAGTTTGAGAACCGCCTGGTATGCCTCCCGTGTTACTGCTCGGACCAAGACTTTCAAGTACATTCAGCACCCTCAATAAGGTATCCTGCAACAATGGTGTAGCTGCATGCCTGAAGGAACCTGGTTCCCTTTAAGATCAGTCGTAAACTCTGGAGAGGCCTCTCTAGCACGACCTCTCGTTGGTGTTGCTCTACGAGCACGACCTATGGCTAGAGATCTACCCCTACCTCTAACTAGGGCCTCGACAACTGCCTCAGGAGCTACCTCACCTCTACCACCAGAAACAGTAGCTCTAGTCCTCGCCATCTGTCAAAAGAACACAGGCATAACTCTGTACCAATGAACATAACCACGCACGATAAGAGAGAATAAACAAAGGGGAAGTTTCCTAACAGTGTTCATAGCCTCTCGAAGATAACTACATACGTCTTTGTACCGATCCTTGAGACTCTACTGAAACTCAGGTTGTATGCACGTGAGACCTATGAACCTAGGCTCTGATACCAACTGTCACGATCCAAAATTCAGGCGTGATGGCACTTGTCTTATCCCACCAAGACAAGTCAGCCTACAACCCAACTATAACATTAGAATGCGAAATTATAATCAAAATGAAAGTTCAATTTAATGGAAATACCCTAAAATTTGGTTGTCACGTGCACAAGCTTCTAATGTATTACAACAGATTCGAAAGAAAACACGAGTATCAAATGATATTGTCTCTGGAACAGAACAAAATCATAAACAGGAGTAAGTCATAGGGAAAATTTTTTTATAATTTATCAAGTTCTCGCTAATTCATCAAGTTTTATCAAATCAATACCAAAACTAATCATGTAAAGACACGAACCACTCAACGATATAATGAATAACCAATTCCAATTGCACTCCATATAATCATAACTGGCCAGAACATTATGGGATGAAGATGAATGTCGTAAGATGTAATGCAATGCAATGCAATATCACGCAGAATGATGCATGTCTGTCCTAGTGATACACACCTGCTGTAACAGTCCGGGACCCATGGGGGAATCCTAGTCCGTGCAACTGTCGCAGCGCGCGACCCGACCCAGGGAATCATAGTAACCGTCACGGATTGTGACCCGACCCAGCGAATCATAGTAACTATCATGGCGTGTGACCCGACCCAGCGAATCATAGTAAGTGTCACGGCGTGTGACCCGACCCAGCGAATCATTTTCCATTGGCTTTTCATTTCTTTTCTTGGGACATCCAGCAATCACATAATAAATGCACAATAATTATGATCATGGGAATAAAATATGCAAGATACCTATACAAATTCATACATCTCAAAATTCAAGAATGGGTAGCTCAATACCATCGCAACCTTAACAATAGTCACACCTAAAGTAAGTATCACTATTTCACATATAATAGACCTCAATCATCAATTCACAAGTCAACTATCAATATAGGATAACTACCTAATTCAAAATATTTCAATCGGAGCCTATATAAATTATTTTCAACACCTCACACAAGAAGTATAAGATTCTATAAACTTAACAAAGGTTAAGAAATTCACTTGCCTTAGCCCACGACAATCAATCAAGCACGTGAGCCTTCTCCTTCCGAAAGGAATCCGAAACACCACGATCTAATCCAAAAAGAATTCACAATTAAATTTTGAAAGGAACAACACCCATGTTACTATACATCTAGCTTAAACCCGAAAACTCATCTAAATCTATAATCTAGGTCCTAAAATTCAAGTCTAGGGTTAAGTCTTAGTTCCTTCAAATATCCTAAGATGTCAAAATGTAAGAGAAAAAGAAAAAAATATATGTATACGCATACAGAAGCAAAAGGGCTGCTGCACATTTGCAGCGCCTCAACACGTTTCCCTTTGTTAATGCCTCCAATTCCTACATATGCACGCGATCCAACTCCAGTGACCCACATTACCCATATTATATTTAATACTCACATGTGCTGGATAATAACAACAATTCAACTTAAGATTCCTCATCACTAGCATAATTCTTAACCAGAGGGTCATTCTCAACATAAATTATTAAAGTAACTATTCTTAACATTATATCAATGTAACTGCATAGCAGTATATAACTTAATAGAAGTTGAGAAAGATTACCTACAACAGATTGAATTTGTACTGTCGCCGCTCCAAAGCCCTCTTCTGTTCTCTTTTTTTTTTTCAGCTAATTATGTAGAGAAAATCCTACTACTTATTTTTAATATATATATATATATATATATATATATATATAGTAAGTTGTCAATTTAGTCCCCTGATTTAACTAATTATCTAAATTTACCCGTAACTTAAGTAATTATAGCTATTGAATAGTTCGAAATACCTATTTAAAAATTTATGAGAGAGATATTATATGAAAATAAAGGGAGTAATTCTCGAGATGATCTAATGGGTCATTACATGTAACTTCTCCTAGATCATATTTGACGTTCTAGAGCTGATGGAATTTATGGATTTCCAATCCAATACTCAAAACTTAGAATGGTACAAAAACTCTTTTTTTCAACAACTTAAGCTTCCAAAAATGCCAAAATTCATATTTTTAACTTTTAAAACTCAGAATTTAAGTTCCAACAATACAGATAGTTCAAAATAGGTCCATAGAAACTTACGAAAGGAAAAAAAATAATTTTCACAAATAAGCTCAAAAATGACCAACTAGGTCATTACATCAATCTCTTTCATTTATAACATACTTTCTAGAAATATTTTACATTCCTCAAAACTCTATCACAAAAACAATTATTTATACTCAAACAATCATGGCCAAAATAGGTAAAATTTTATAGTCTTTCGACTCACTCATGTTCAACTCAATCCATTCAAAAAAAAATCATAATTTGTGCTTTGAAATTCAATGAATGCACAAGATATTAATTACATCTCCTAACCAGTATCCATATGAATGAAGATATGAACAAGTATCTTCAATAATCCACTCATAAACATATTAAAATATGTAATCATATGTGTTAGATTGTATTTTAACTCGAGGTCAAACAGTGTATGATGTATTGGTGATTCCTAGATTATTTAACTTAAAGAGTCACCATCTAATTTTTTGTTTTAAGGTAAATTTAGGATACCTAAATTATTTTAACTAATATGATGCTAAAATTAACTCCAATTTATGGTCTAGTAAACTTTTGTGATTCTAGGTACATACAAAGATCTAGGTAGCTCATCACCTTCTAAGATTAGGAGCACTCTTAAAAAAAAAATATCTTATATCATATATATCATTAAGAGAAAAAGAATGAAATTCGATCAAATCGATCGAGAATATCATCATCTGTTAGGTGGGCCAATCGACCGACCGAGTTGGGGCCAGGTTGAAAGTCTTGAATCCGCTCTTACTGGTCTCATATCTGTTGCTCGAGTGAAAGTGGGAATTTGATAGGATTAGAGAATGCCTTCTTCCGGTTCTTAGACGAGGAAAAAATCATCCTAGAGGGAAGGGGTTTAGCATCCTCTAAGATCCATTAGCAAAATGGTTAACCGAAAAGACTTATGTTACTAAAAAAAAATGTAAGTCTTATTTTTCACTAGCTATAAAACACGTAAAGTTTTTTTAAAAAGGAAGGAAAAATAACAAATTTATAAATAAAATCAAAGTTTCAAGAGTAAAATAATAAAATAAATTGATTAAACGAGTCTAAAATACTGAAGGAAGGACTTTCACTTAAAACAATTTACGAGAAAAATCTTTGGAAAAGGTTGGATAAATATATCGTAACTTAAGTAATGAGCATAAAATATGTAAATCTACTAAGAAAGCTAAATGTACGAAATGACTTAATTGATTTCTCTTCTTTTTTAAAAAAGTAGATTTTCATGCTTATACAATCGTAATTAGATTTAGACTCGAGAAGGATAATTAATATGATTTTTTTTTTTTAGAAAAAAAAGGTCAAGTCAAATATCCATCAAAAGAAATTCTTGAAGTATTTACTTTTAGAAAATAATTATTGACCAACTTAAAAAATAGAAAGATATAAAAATTTAAATCAGAGCAATATGGTTTGCCAAACTTAAACGAGTTGATAAAATTAAAAGAAAGTTCACTCATAAGTTAAATATTTTATAGCAATTTATTTGAAGACTAAAGAAATTGAATTGTTTATAATTTGAAAGGAATGAACTGATTTTGAGAAAACTTAAGTCCTTATTAATGTCTTAAAAAAAATTGTGTTCATTTAACTTAGAAAAAATCTAAGTCGAACAACACTTGCAAATAACCTGATTATAGTTCGAAGAAAACTTAATTGACCGAACATAAGTTAGTTTTAAATAAATACAAGCTTATTTAAAATTGCTAAATATGTTGATGTTTGAACAACGTAAAGTAGTATTTGAATGTCAAAAATAATTGAGCAAAAGTTGAGAAGTCGGGATGGAGGAAAGTGAAAAGCAACAATTTTTACTTAGTAATGGCCAAATAATTGACTAAAATTGATATGGAAATAGATGGAGTAATTTAAATAAACTATTATGAAGGAAAAAATGAGTTAATCAACTTACTAGTTTTGAAAATCTTTTGAAAACTGATTCATCATAAATGAGAAATTTTTGACAGTTCCATCAAATCCAAAATGATCAAATTAGGCTGAAAGCATGGTCGGCTCGAGAATTGAGGTTTATGGAGTGACTTTATGCCGAGTTTTGTATTTTAACCTTCTGAATTGGCCAACAATTGTCTTTCGTCAACATTCTTGGAAAACATGTGTATGAAATGCTAAAAGTGTATTTTATTCCAAAATATTGAATTTGGTCTAGAATGACCCTTTGCTCGATTCTCAAGGCTTCCCGACTCATTTCGAGCCCCTTGATAGAAATTTGCTAAAACAAGCCATCAGAGTGCGATCCACATTCAGTTGAAACAAACTCGTATCAGCGTTTTAACTGCGCCATTGAATTTGAAAATCAATTTTGGTAGGCTAATGTAGTTCCTTTGTGAGTGCGGGGTGGTGGATGAATTTCGAATACCCCTTCGAAAATTGGAAGTTGGGATAAATCTGCTATTTTAGTTGATATCTAGGGTGTCGCTAAAGTAGCCCTGAGCTCACTACAGTAATGTCACTATAGTAACCAGGGAACCATAGTAGAGACAGCTTCTCAGGGGAAGGGGTATCGCTATAGCAAGGCCTACCCTTTTGGGAGGGGTCATTATAGCGACCACTTGGATCGCTATAGCGGTGCCTGAGTGTGTTATAAATATATGGAATTGGTATATTTTTATCTCTCATGCAATAATTTTCAAAGTAAAATCTTGAGCAATTTAAGGTGGAATTAGATAATCCAAGAGTCCAAAATTAAGGAAATTATATGGGGAACGCATCGGCAATGTCAGGAAGTTGAGTTGTGGCTCTATTTTAGGTAACTTCAGGATATACCTATTTTTCCTATGTATTATTTGGTGGATTTTTGGTAAACTTTGAGTGTTTATTTCTTGGGCAGTGATTGTCCATTTTTAGCAATTCTTGATTCTAATTTGGGTGGTTATTCGTAAGGATCGTATTGGGGTGGTTTGTTTTGGAATTCGGGTCTTATTTCTAGTAACTTTACAACCTGTAGTTGTTGCCATTTCTTGACATTTTAGTTTAATTTTGATTTTCCATTTACTTGTTTGTTGCAACGATTTTCAACAAAAATTTAGTTGTTGCATTGTTAATTAGGCTGGAAATGTTGTTTAGGACTAATTTTTCGGGTCAATTTTCAAAATTTTGGATACAAATCCAATACTTATGATTTTAGGCCTCAAAATTGGTTCACCTCCGTCTCTCGCATTTTTAGTGACTAAACAATCATTGTTACATTATGAGTCTATTTTTCACATCATGGCAGACAAAGGAGATTCAGAAGGTGAAGGGTCCAGTGAAGTGAAGTGGAGCGCACGTGATTGGCTTGCAGGTAGGCTGCAATTTCCCTTTCTTTAAATTGAGTTGGCTAGTGTGAATTTGTCACTACTCGGTCCCGTACCAAATGAAACCTACTAGATCCCACCTACAGGAAATTCTATTACCCAATACCAGGGTACTTGCCCAAGTTCTCTAGTTACTATCATAACCAATATGACAATATAACAACCGAAACCTACCCAGAACCTAAAATCAACTGTACAGAGCTATAACAGATACGAGAACATAATCATATACATATATCAATAATCATACTAATATACAAATCAGGAGTGCTCCTAAAGATACATATCACTATTGTGCAAGGCCAAATGTCTGAAAACAAAAGACGACCATCAAAACGAAGGAGACTGCAAAGTATCTGAAGTTGCAGGTGCTCAACAATAGTCTCCTAAGCACTCTTGAAACCACCAGAAGTCAATGCCCATGGCTAGAACACGGACTTGTATAATGGAAAGATGCAGAAAATAGAGGTGAGTACTAGAAAAGAGCACCTATTAGGCATCATCTGTCGACTAAGTGAAATAGTGAAAGTGCAAAATACTCAAATGTATAAAGAACTGCAGCAATGTATCAAATCAAACTCAAGTCAAGGGACAAGCATGTTTGGAACCCTCAGGCTAAAATTGAACCAACCAAGGTGATGAACAGTGATAAACTTGACCAACCCAAGATGATGAACAATGATAAGTTGAGCCAACCCAAGTGATGAACATTGATACCATCTGACGAAGACTGCGTAGGCCCATACCACAACTATCTCTAACTGAGACATAGTGTTGTACATGGATGCAAAACCCTAATATCTATGCTTGTTCTAACTGGGCCCATATAAACCTAGAAGGTACACCCATGCACAAGCTAGTAAACCAATCATAATAGAACCTGACTCCCCATATCATATGATTATAGGGTCAGTTGTATGTAGGTGTAAGGCCCTACTATCTAAGCCTGAATGCCCCCGGAGCCCCCATAATCCCAAAGGGTACACCTATGCACAATCAGGTTGTGAATAGGTGTGTGGATCTACAGGTAATTAGCTGGGCTGTCGGCCCAAAATATCACATAGTAACTAGGTCCTCGACCTTTCCAAGAATTAGTATCACACGGGGCCTCGAACCCCTAGTCCTTCGACCTGGCCTCTGGTCAGGCAGTCAGCCAGGGATAGATAGTCTGAAAATATATTTATAACTTTAGGAGGTATCCCCTACGAGAGAAAGAATCCCCCCTAGCACAATCAATAGTGTCTCAACTCAGATTATCAATCACAGGGCCTTGTTCCCCAAAATAGAATCAGCGGAATCCTCAACCTAAATCTCAACTGATGCTCAAACCTCAAAATCGGTATCTGCTAACAGGGGTCCTAGTCATGACTACCAAAACATAGACTTTAAGGAACATAACTCAGGGACTCGAATATGGGCACGAAAGTTTGAATAGCGACGGGGAGCATCATCTATGACGCGAGATATCAAAATAGTCACTCACTCAACCATTATATTCGGATCCAGAACTTCAAAATCATGTCGTGCCCAAAGTCAACATATGCGACGACACTTACAACATAGGTATCCCATACAATCCAACCAACACAAGTGTAAATATCACCATCCCTCTAATCATAGCATATACCCCAGTATCAGATGTAAAGAAACAATGCACAACAACTATCAGTTGTACATCAGAGTATACATATCACAGATCACAATAGAATCACGTCCAACTAAGGCCACGTACACTCGAACCTCATCAATCACAAGTGCCTACAGTAAACATGGAACTTCATAGGTATATCATAAGTATTCAAGACAACCAAACCCCATAGAGTCGTAACTATACCAGAATTAGTCCACCGTATGGCATATAATCAACTAATCATCCCCCATCCAGTATAATTAGGTGACACACTCACACAATAAAGAGTTATACTTTAATACATACCTTCTCCATGGAGTTAGCCTATATTCAGCCTGTGTCATACCCTTTTCTGTGTAAAGCAACTCATAAGGTAACATCGTTGTAACCTAAGCTAATGCCCAAGAGGCTAGACAATTAGAAGGGTATAACCTACCAAAAATCATATTGCAACCCAGCCGCTATCAAGGATATTGCCTAAGGGAACCATGTGTCAGCCTACTAAAAATGCCCCTCTCTAAACAAGATGCCAATCCCTAGGACTAACCCACCTGGCTAGGTTCTCATCACAGATAGCCTAAGAAGCCTGTAGTATGTAACCTACACCTTGCTAATAGGGTCATACTCTCATCACCAACCTGCAGTGGCTCAGTAACAACGTGCCTTGCATCACATGTCTCATGGCTCCTTTAGGTGTACAACTATAACTGTTCCTAGAACATATATGTTTCTCCAGTCACTAGCCAGTAGCATAAGTACATAACAAATAACAATGGTATACAAGATCATATAAGTCACAAGACAACATAGAATTGTAAATCATGCAAATCTACCACAATCTAGGCAGCCACAAGTACTCAAAAATTATATAGATAGGAATCCACATATACAATCAAGCGTCAAGCTCAGTGTACATGTCCTTAGCCCAAACCCGTCCTTTCAGGCCCTCTCATAGTCAAATCGTATCACAACTCAACTAATCTAGCAGCTAACTAACATAGCTCTCAGATACAATAATTCTAATCCCATATCATCATATATATCACATGAGGATACATAACCAACTATACACAACATATATTCCACAGCTCAACCCACTCATATTATTTTTCTACATATTCTAGCTCAAATACGCAAACATTTTAACTCAGTCTAAGGTTTAGAGAAAGCCTCGCCTTCCTGGCAGACGATCCCTCACAACCTGAGTCAATCCGGCTAAGATTTTCCCCTCCAAATCGCTTTTCAATGTTTCTCAGCTATCAAAATACAGTTCATAAGGTTAACATGGTCGTATTAGCTATAATATCTTGAAAAATGAGTGAAATTTAGCCAATTATGCCTAAAATAGAGAAATATAGGATCCACACCAAAAATCTCAAATAAAACCCCGTAAAATGCTCCCACAAAACCCTTAGGGGTCGTTTGGTTTGACTACAAGTTATGAAGGGATAAGTTATGATGGGATAAGCTATGTTGGGATTAGTAATGATGGGATATGTTATGTTGAGATTATTTGTTATTAAGTGTTTGGTTTGTTGCATAAATTTTAAGAATACATTGTTTGTTTATAAAAAATACCCTTCAATACATTAGTTTATTTTATATTTTTTTTCCTAACTTTAGTTATTCAATATTTATTTTTAAAATAAATCTTTCATCTTAGTTAGCTTAATTATTATAATGTGTGTATTTCCCTAATAATACTATATGCATTTAAAATAAAAAATTTTTCTTATTTAATTTAAAAATAGAACTTCCATTTTAAGTTTATTAAAGTAAAAAATGATTTATGAAAAATTTAAATATAAAAAATATAAGAATTAGTCAATAAAAATTATATCATATAGTGTAATTTTTCAATAGAAATATACGAAGAAGTATCATAAAAATAAGGAGGGAAGGTTATAATGTTAATACCCAAGATGCTGAACAACAAAGTTTGATTTTGGAAAAA
>JAABOM020045614.1:0-16143 GCA_011800125.2 Solanum clarkiae | reverse complement strand
AGCAGCTCTATACTAGTGACTTCCAGGTTCTGGGAAGGTTTCTTGTATATTTGTATTTTATATTTTCAGTTACTCTCGATTTCTATCCTTTTATATCTTTAATATACAAATAGACTCTGTTTGTTTTCCCCCAATAACTATTACTTATAGTTTTGGGTTACAGTTGGCTTTCCAATCAGTGGGTTATGGTAGGTGCCATCATAGCCTGAGAAATAGGGTCGTGACAAGTTGGTATTAGAGCTCTAGGTTCGTTGGTCTTACTTGTATAGAGCTAATGTCTAGTAAACTCCAACAAATTAGTGCGGAGACGTCTGTGGCCTATCTTTGGGAAACTATAGGATGTCGTTTATAAACTGTTCAATATATTGTATCCTTTATTGCAACTTGTGTCCTATTGGTTCCTTGAAATCTAACTTGTTTAACTTTATCACAACTTATTTCTTGTAAGGGTAGACCCCGATGTGGGGATAGGGATGTCATACCAAACCCCGTGAAGAAGCATCTGGATGGGCCTATCCCTTCACAGCCAGAGGGGCCACCACCAACACAACCCCCAACAGCTCTAAGCATGCCCCTGACCATACAACCAACTATTCTGCAACTTTCGATAGCCTTAGAAGGGAGGGGGATGTAAAGTAGGCCCCTCTTTAGTTCAGGATATACCAGTATAGTAGAACCAGTCTGCTCCATCGGTTTCTAAGGGATCAGCAGCCCGCACTATGTATTACACCCCAGCTAGCTATCCCAAAAGGTGCTATGTCACTTTTGGAGCAGAAGATGTTGGGGATATTCTAGAGATTGTCACCCGGACATTTTCTGGAACCACTGAGGAGGATGATATGGAATTTCTTACTACCTGACGTGAGCCGCTACAGTCCTTAGTCTTTGTGGAGTTTGGAGGAGCTGACTTCACTGCCCACCAGTTATGTCGGCCAGCTAGCAATAGTGGTACTCCTATCTGTAGGCTCGACCAGCCAAATCACCCCCTCTACTATGGAATGAGTTTTCTATGACTTTCCTAGCAAGGTACATCCGCCAAAGCGTCAATGTAAGGACCCGGACATTGTACTACCTCATCTGGAGCTTGGAAAATTGGTTCCAGAAAGTTTTGGACCAAGGTGACACTCCATGGAAGCCTTCGCGGTTCGTGTGAAGCTATATGAACTGTATGGAGACATCTTGAAGTTTTGGACTAAGGCACGCCACAGATGGACCCTACATGGACTGTGTGAGGACTCACAGGCCATGTGGTAGCCTTAGTCTTGAAATTCCACAGTTTTGGGACCAAGTATGGTGGTACGACCAAGTATACTGTCCGTACAAGGTGGTACAGTCCATATGGCCTCCTGTATGGGTTTTAGAGTGAAATATTTCTAATTATTGGATCACTATCTCGGAACTTCATAGTGAAGAAATTTTTCTAAGTGATGTGGGATGGAGGAGGCACATGGACCATATGGCTTGGTACGGTCTGTACCACCCTCCGTATAGATGCCTATGTTGAAAAATTCTAAGTAT
The DNA here is from genome assembly GCA_011800125.2 of Solanum clarkiae. Taxonomy (NCBI): domain Eukaryota; kingdom Viridiplantae; phylum Streptophyta; class Magnoliopsida; order Solanales; family Solanaceae; genus Solanum; species Solanum clarkiae. The sequence continues at coordinate 14,625 of JAABOM020045614.1, read as the reverse complement.
GGGATTACCGTTTCGGACCTTCGTCAAGTGAAAATTTTCTAGGTGTCAAATCATGGACATGTATACGGTTCATATGACCTATCATACTGTATGGGTCCTCCTTGAGGTGAAAATTTCAGTTTTTCAACTCATTTCATTGATGGCATTTTTGTAATTATGGTTTATTCTAAGGGTCCTTTGTGACTTTCTATGCCACCTAAGGACTTTCAAATGACTTAGACATTATTCCTCTCATTCAAATTCATTTTCACACTTAGAATTATATTGAGCCCTCTTAAGAACTCTCTCTCCAAGGACTCTTGTGAATCTAATCTTGGGAATCAAGGGAAGACTCATTCTTCTTTAAATTTCTTCTTTAATCTTCTTTATTAGCTAAGATATGTGAGATTGATTCTTCGTTCCTTTCAACCAAGAAGACCAAACTCTTTTACACTCAATTTCATGGAATTTTGCTTACTTTAAATATGATTTTCAATATTATGGTTTATTAGATTCAATTGATCCATAGGCTATGTTTTATTGTTGATTTTAAAGTGATTTAAGCCCTAATGTGATGAATCGGATTAATGTTAGGAACGTGCATGTTCCCTTTAAAGCTTGATTTTGTTCATGGGTAATCTATATTATGATTTAAATGTGAATTTTACTTATGTCTATACTTGAATTTCATATTTTGTTGTTGATTTAAGTCTGAATCTCTATTACTCATGCTATTCTCATCTTATTCGTAGCACATGCAATCATGAGTATCGGATTTTATGAAATTATAGATGGGTTAAGCTCACATATGTTTTTATGAAATGATTTCAGTGAGTTAAGCTCACATATTGGTTATGACAAGAATGTGATCACATAAATATCTATGATATGGCTCGTCGAGCATTTTGGTTGCTTGCACCATCTTGTATATGTGAATGAGCTATTTCTATGCATGAGCATCATGATTATGAACTATGAATTGACTTTTGAGCCCAAGTATGAATGATTATAAAGAGTGTTTGACTTTTAAGCCTAAATATGCATTGAAATGATTTGAAATGACTATTGTCTCTTTGGAAGTATGTATATGTTTAAGTATTCTTGTGGGATGTTTGACCTATCATTGATGGATTTGGGGCGTCAGGGCTATCCCCAAGGGCCTTCTTCCTTTTCTTGAACTATGTGCCAATATAGATATGTGGTATCCATTACTGAAATGACCGAGCCGCAAGGAATGGTTACATCTTGATATGATATGATATGATATAAAAATCCTTCTTGAAAGATTGGGTCATAAGGAAGGTGTCCATCCATCGTAAAGATTGGATCGTAAGGTGTGATGTAGATTACCTTTGGTAAGTAATCTTCTCCTACTAATGGGAGGTCTTTATCGAACTCATTCATGTAATAGCTTGCATGAGTTTGATTTGTCATTTATAGTCCACCCTTACTATATATGAGTATTTGTTCATTTCTTGCATCTTGTTTTCATGGCATATTGTATACTATATCTGTTGCTATATATCTCCTCCTATGTTATGTGCCCTTGTCATCTAACATTCAATGTAGGTCTAGTAAGTCATACGCATTGCGTGCCCATATACTTAGTACATTCAAATGTACTAGCGCTTACTTTTGCCTACATGATCTCACCATGTAGGAACCGAGGACTAACTTCATCCATAGTAGGACGTCTAGCTTGGATCTTGAGATTTGCTTGTTATGGTGAGTCCTATCGAACTAACATTCCTCTACCCATGGTGTTTTATTGTTATTTACTTTGAGGGTGAGCCCGAGGTATGTCTTGGCCCTCGTCCTATCTTATAACTAGAGGCAGTGTTGGACATCTTGTAAACTCCATTACAATGTATGCTAACTGTTGAATTTGGAGATTTTTCTTATGGATATGGCTATCTATTGGTTATTGCTATGTGGATTGGTTATGAGTATTGTGATATGTCTATATGTTATGATAAAAAAGACTCTAAGTCCCGAATTGCCCGCGCAAAGTGAGTTATACTTTCCCACCCCTTAGAATTATGTGCTACGTGTTATGTGGATCCATGTTTTCCCCTTTCCCTATGATATCCACATAGCATGAGTCCTACTTTTCCATCCTTTAGAACAATGTGTTTACTATTCGCATACGTATTCGAACCGATAATGTGAATATGATACTTTGAGGCTTGTTTGGTCTCGAGTTCCCATTCGCCATGTTACTCTTATGCCCTAGGTCTAGGTCATAACATTCAAGGACTACCTACAGGACCAGTTTATGAGATTGGAGCAAGGTACTATAATTATTTTGGTGTCAAGGCCCGATTTCATCAGTCGTCTTGATACACTACTATGATCTTTCCCACTATGGAGGAGAGAGTTAGATTCTTTATACATAGGTTGATTTTCCAACTGAGAGTAGATACAGGGCACCTAGTCTCAGCAGGCTACCCAATTGTGGATGTAGTTGATCATATCCGCACCATGGATCACATACATTGCAATGCTAAAGGGGGTAGGTATAAGAAGTCCAAGCATCATGGTAGCTACAATGGCTCCGGGGCCAAGGGCATGGACAATTATGATAGGTTTCCTTAGAGGTTTCCCAAGGTAGATTTCAGCATGGTTAGTCAAGCCAACCTATTCAGGTATCCCTACCCACTATAGAGGGTAGCTATATGCCAAGGTGGTCTCAGTTCTAGCCAGAGATCACGGGAATCAAATTCATTGCCTGCTAACCATGGTCGGGTGATCACAAAGTGTTAAACCTTAAGGTGTTATGTTTGCGGGTCACTTGATTATTAGCACCAAGAGTGTCTACATCTAACTAGGCCCATATGAGTCTTACCGCTTCTATTTGAGCTAGAGGTCAAACTTGGGGTTGTGGATACAGGGCTTAGCTTCAAAGATAGGGAGATAGAGCCTAAATTACTGAGGGGGTGTATATCGAGTGTTGGGCCAAGGAGGCAGGACAAGTGGTAGGTTAGATTGCTGAGGTGGAGATGACAAGGCCACTTTTAGGCTGCTCCATCTAGGTCTGAGGCTGAGGCATCGAATGATGTCATCATATATACTATCATTATATGCCAGTATGCTACTTTTGCCTTATGTGATCCAGGTTCTACTTTCTTTTATATTTCTATATATTTTGCTCCCCATTTGACTATTGATTTGGAGATGTTAGATGTGTCATTATGTGTTTCTACCCCTATAGGGAATCCTTTAATAGTGAATCACGTATATAGATCTTGTGTGGTAACTATCCAGGGGCATGACATGTAGGCCAATCTCGTTTTACTTGATATGTTAGATTTTAATGTTATTTTATGCCTAGATTGGTTATATTCCCATCATGAGATCTTGGACTGCAATCCCAAGACTGTTACTTTAGCTTTTCCTGGTATTTTCCTGGTCTTGTGGTAGGCTTCATATAGCCATACACTGATGGGGATTATATCTTTTATATGGACCCAACAGTAAGTTTCTTTGGGATGTTGAGCTTAACTTATGTTCATGATGTTTCTAGTGAGCTTATTTCTATTTATTCTATACCTATGGTATAGGATTTCCTTGATATCTTTCCTATCGACCTATGTAGCCTACCTTCAGAGAGAGACACTGATTATGATGTAGATTTGGAGCTAGAAACTGAGCCCATCTCAGTCCCACCCTATCAAATGGCTCTTGCATGGCTTGGGAACTCAGTGTTTAGCTTGAGGACCTCTTAGATAAGGGGTCAATTCCTTCAAGTAAATTACCTTTTGGTGCTCCTATCTTTTTTGTTAAGAAGATGGACGGGACCTTGCAAATGTTCATTGATTATAGGCAGCTTAATAAGGTACGGGTGAAGAATCATTGCCTCTGCCTCAAATTGATGATTTATTTGATCAGCTTCAGGGTGCCACTGTGTTCACTATGATTGACCTGAGGTTCGGTTACCACCAGTTGAGGATTAAGGTAGTATATATTCCTAAGAATGCATTTCAAATATGCTATGGCCACTAAGAGTTTCTAGTGACGTCATTTGGGCTTAATAATGCCTCTGCTCCTCTATGGACTTGATGACTCAAGTTCGTAGGCCTTATTTTGACTCCTTCATGATCGTATTCATTGATGATATCTTAGTATACTAGCGAAGCTGGGATAAGCTTGTTCAACACTTGAGGAACCTACTCCAGACTTTGAGAGATATTAGTTTATGCTAAAGCTCAATTTTTGTTTAGAGTCAGTGTTTCTTGTTGAACATGGTGCCCAAGGAGAGAATTATGGACGATCTGGCTAAGATCGAGGCCATTAGGGACTGGCCTAGTCCTCGGATGGTCACGGAGATATGGAGTTTCATTGGATTGGCTAGGTATTATCGATGCTTTTTGAGGGTTATCCACTATTGCTGCCTCATTTACATATTTTACCTATAAAGTTGTCCCTTTTGTGTTATTCGAGGAGTGTGATTTGAGCTTTTGGAGGCTCAAGGAGTTGCTCACCACTGCACCTATCTTGACACTTCCAATTGAGGACATTGACTTCACTGTATGTTATGATGCATCTAGTGTGGGTTTGAGGTGTGTTTTGATTCAGTAGGGTCTAGTTATTTCCTATGCCTCTCGGTAGGTGAGACCACATGATTGTAACTACCCCACGTATGACCTAGAGTTGGCATCCAAGATGTGGTGGCACTATTTATACGGGGTCCATTATGAGATATGTATGTACCATCATAGCCTTCAATACATTTTGAGCCAGAGGGAAATTAATTATCGGTAATGGCATTAGATTGAGCTCCTAGCAGACTATGATTTAACTATACTCTTTCATCTAAGCAAGGTGAATGTGGTAGAAAATGCCTAGAGTTGGAAAGTGGAGAGTATGGGCAACCTAGCTTAGTTACTAGTCATGGAGTGACCATTAGTTTTGGATATTCAATCTTTAGTTAACAGGATCGTTAGGATGGATCTGTCAGACTCTAGACAGTTATTGGCCTTTGTTAGGGCCTTTTGATCTTTACTTGATCAGATTTGAGGCCGATAGTTTGAGGATGAGACCCTAATTGAGCTTCAAGAATTAGTGCTGTGAGACGAGGGTATCCGTGAATCTATTAATTCAAATGGGGTGTTATCATATGATAGCTGCCTATGTGTTGCTGGAGTTGGAGACTTGATTCAGCTTATTCTTTCCGAGGCCCATGACTCATGATACTCTATTCATCTGGGCACTATAAAGACGTATCACAACTTGAGGCAGCATTGCTGGTGGTATAGTATGAGGAGAGATATCTCAGATTATGTGTCTCGTTGCCTTAGCTATAAGCAGGTGAACACTGAGCATGAGAGGCCTGGTTGGGAGTTTTAGATATTTCCTATTCCCGAGCAGAAGTAGGAGCAAGTTATGATGGATTTTATGTCAGACTTACCTCGAACTTCTAGGGGAATTGACAACATATGGGTCATTATTGATCGATTGACCAATTCTGCCCATTTCCTCCCAATGCGATCTACGTACAGCGTGGATCCGCTAGCCTGGGATTATATTCAAGAGGTAGTCCATTTAAATAAGGTTCTAGTGTATTATCTTAGACCAAGGTCCACAATTCACATCTAGCTTTTGGAGAGCTTTCGAGAGAGCTGGGCACCCGGGTAGACCTTAGCACTGCATTTCACCCCAAACTGATGGACAGTCGGACCGTACTACTCAAGTCTGAGAGGATATGTTATGGGCCTGTGTCTTGAAGTTTAGGGATCAGTAGGACCAATTTTTGCCCTTAGCGGAGTTGTGTACAACAACTACCACTCGTGTATTTAGATGGCCCCATTTCATGCCCTATATGGGAGGCTATGTCGCACTCCGATTAGATGGTTTGAGTCTTTCGAGCCTAGGCCACAAAACATAGACTTGCTCTAGGATGCCTTAGCTAGGGTACGAATGATTCAGGATAGATCAAGGATAGCACGGAGCAGCCATCAGAGTTATGTGGACCATTGGTGCCGCCTTTTATCCTTCACTGTTGGTGACCGAGTATTTCTACAACTATCATCCTTGAAGGGCCTGATGAGGTTCGGTAGACAGGGAAATCTTTGCCTTCGATATATTAGCCCGTTTAAGATATTGAGGCGTGTTGGTGAGGTTGCTTATGCCTCTGGCATTTTTTGTTATCTATCTGGTTTTTCATGTTTTTATGTTGTGTCGGTACAATCTTGATGAGTTCTACGTGCTTCAGTATGACACTATTAAGTTGGATGGCCGTTTGACTTATATTGAAGAGCTGGAGGACATATTAGACAAAATGTTTGCCAGCTCTGCTCTAGATCCATTCCAATTATTAAGGTTCAGCGGAGACATTGTCTAGTTGGGGAGGCTACTTAATAGACCGAGAAGGAGATGTGAGAGTAGTTCCCCAGCTTATTTGATCCCCTAGGTATGATTCTGGTCCTTACTTTCACAAACAAAAGCTCTTTTAGCAGTTGATATTGTAATGACCCTCTAGGTCATTTTGCCTTTACTGTGTTATTTTCCATTGTTAGTACATTCCTATAGCAACCCGAAGTCACTTATGACCTATTGGTACTGGTAGCACAGTTGCATAGTCGTTCATCAGGGAGTTGTGCAGGTTTTCATGTTTTAGAAGGCCTTATAACTTGGAAATTAGATTTTTATACAAGAAATTCTGACTATTCCATTAACTCCTAAATGGATAAATACGCAAAAGCATGATTAGCTTGATAATTGAGGTTTTTGTGTGAGTTTGTGCCAAGTTTTGCATTTTAACCTTCTAAATCGGCAAATGGTTGACTTTGGTCAACATTCATGGAAAATGTTCCCAGATGAAAATTCTGATAGTGCGGTTATTTCCTGTATGTCGAACTTGGTCTAGAACAAACCTTTGTTGGGTTCATAAGTCTTTAAGGCTCATTTCAAGCCACTCTGTAGAAGTTCTATAAAAATGGTTATGGGATCGGACCTACATTCAGTCAAAACGAGCTCATAGGGGAATTTTGACTGCACCCATTGAATTCGAAATGTTAATTTTTTGTAGGGTAGCATGGTTAGTTTGCATTCACGAGGTCTCAGATGAATTTTGAGTACCCCGTTAGAAATTTAGAAGTTTGGAAATCAACATTTTTAGTTGATATTTGGTGCATTGGTAAGCGGCTCTGGGCTCACTATATCGACCAGAGCATCGCAATAGTGCCACTTGCTAGGGGCAGGGGTATTGCTATAGCGAGGCCCGCCATTTTGAAAGGAGTTTCTATACAGACCACGGGGATCATTGTATTGATACCTGAGGGTCCTTTATATTTTAGTACTTGGTCATTTTCAACTTATTTACATCTCCTTAAAGAACATTTTATCCCTTATTTTGGACTCGAATTTGGGTATGCAATGTTCCAATTTCAAGGAAAGTTTGTGGGGTATGTGTTGGCGACATCGGGGGATTAATTTAAGGCTTCATTCTAGGTAAATTTTGCTTTGTAGCTGCTACACATTGTGTTTTTAGAGCGATTTTAGAGGTATCTTTGGAGGGTGATTTCCTGAGCTGTGATCATCCATTTTCATTGATTCTTGGCTAAATTTTGAGTGTTTCTTCATAAGGATAGCAGTTGGGCGATTCAATTTGAAAATTCCATCTTGTTTCTAGTAAGTTTATCACCTATAGTTGCTGTCATTTCTTGACATTTTAGTTTAAATTTAATTGTTTGTCCATTCTTATGATTTTTGACTGAAATTTAGTTGTTGCATTGTTAATTGAGCTGGGAATGTTCTTCAGCAACAACAACATACCTAGTGGAATACCACAAGTGCGGTCTGGGTAGGGTAGTATGTACAAAGACCTTACCACTACCTCATAGAGGTAGAGAGGCTATTTCTTGGGAACCATCATCTCCAAAACCCATAAGCAGAATAAACTAGATATAAAAGACATGGAATGAAAGAAAGGGAACAGAAAGAGGGACTAGTAGCTAAAAACACATGATGGTATGCAAAATAAGATAAAATTAACATATATAAATAGATAATAGCACACAAGATATAAAGGCACGACTAAGGCTACTACCCTACTATACCCTAAACCTAGATATCGACCTAACGTACTAACTTATTAACCTGTTACTCTAACTCGCGACTTCTACTCCTTCCTATCTAAGGTCATGTCCTCGGTGAGATCAAGTTTCACTATATCTTGTCTGATCACCTCCCCCCCAATACTTCTTCGTTCTACGTCTACCCCTCTGTGTAACTCCTAAATCTAACCTCTCGCACCTCCTAACAGTAGCATGGCACTTTTTCTCTGCATATGTCCAAACTATCACAGTCTTGCTTCCCTCACATTGTCAGCCACAAGGGCCACGTCTAGCTTCTTCCGAATGGTCTCATTCCTAATTTTATTACTCCTGGTATGTCCACACATCCATATCAACATCCTCAGCTCCGCGACCTGCATTTTCTGAACATGTGAGTTTTCAATTGCCAACATTCCACTCCATATAACAAAGATGGTCAAACCACTATCCTGTAAAACTTACCTTTGACTTTAAGTTGTATATTTTTATCACACAGTACTCTAGAGGCAAGCGTCCAATTTGTCTATGTTTCCCAATATGGTGTGTGACATCATCATTGATATCGCCACTACTTTAGATGATGGACCCAAGATATTTAAAATTTTCTCTCTTGGGAAGAGGTTGAGTAACAAGTCTCACATCGGTGTCTACTTCATCCCTTGCCACACTGAATTTGCACTATAAGTACATTGTTTTGGTCATGCTCAGTTTGAACCCTTTGGACTCCAAAGTGTGTCTCCAGACCTTCAATCTTTCATTAAATTTAGCCCGAGTCTCATCAATCAGTACTATGCCATCCGCAAATAGCACACACCTTGGAACCTCCTCTTGAATAGACCATGTCAGCTCATTCATCACTAAGGCAACCAGAAAAAGTCTTAACATAGATCCTTGATGAAGTCCCATCTCAAAAGGAAAATACTTTGAGTCTCCTCCCACCGTTCTTACCTGAGTTTTGGCTCTGTCCTACATATCCTTTATCACCCTAATATATGCCATTGATACACCTTTTACCTCTAGGAACCTCTATAAGACATCCTTCAAAACTTTTTCATAGGCCTTCTCGAGATCAATGAACACCATATGAAGGTCCTTCTTTCTTTGCTTATATTTTACCACTAATCCCCAAAAAAGATGAATTGCTTCAGTAGTCGACCACCCTGGCATGAACCCAAACTAATTCTCTGAAATAGCCACTACTTTTTCACCCTCATCTCCACCACTCTTTCCCAGACTTTGATAGTGTGACTCACCAATTTAATACCCCTGCAATTTTTATAATTTTGAATATCACCCTTGTTCTTTTACAATGGAATCATTGTATTACTACTCCATTCATCTGACATCTTAGGAGTCTTCATAATAGCATTGAATAATCTAGTCAACTACTCTATAGTATTGGCGGATTGCACATTTCTCATTTTAGGCCTTGAAATTAGTCTATCCCCATTTTGTGCGAATTTAGCATCAAAATAATTGTAATGATGTTGTGATCTATTGTTGGCAGCATGGCAACATTTGAGGATCACATAGAACTGAAAAACCCGAGAAAAGTGATTCAGACCACGCGTGCTCAGCCTGTAGGTAGGCTATAACTCCATTTTCTTTAGATTGAGCTAGTTAAAGTGAATCCTTGTTGAGATTATTGGAATTTTGGGTACGGTAGCTAGTTACTTGTTCTAAGAGTTGGATTCATGCTGCAGGCCTAGTCAATGTATTTGGGTAGATAAGAATGTGTTCTATATTCGGTTAGGCATTCTTATTGATTAGTAATACTATTTCTCGTGGATTTTGGATTGTGCTAGCATGTGGGGGCATTGAATTAATTAGGGGCGAGTAGCATAATTATAGGGTTTGGTAGTGAAGCAGATTTTAGGTCCCTTTAGGTACTTAAGGTAATTGTGAGCATACGATCTCTATGCTTCTTAGCAACTCTCCTTTTATTCTTGTTGGTTTTATATTATTAGTATGGTAAAGGATGATGTCCTTAGTATAGGATATCAGAACGTGCTTAAGATGCCTTGACATTGTTTGGTAGGCTTAGATCCTCATAGCATGGTGTAGCAGACTAGTGTTTGATAGTGAAACTTAGTGAGGCAGTTACTTTCCCGAGTATCGTTATGTTGTCCACATCTCCCTCCATCCAATGACTCGAGGCACATTGGTAGAGTTAGGTCCCGTACTAAGTCATTTCGGGCCTTCACGATTTGATGGTTGCACTAGTCCCACACTGTTGTGAAAGGAAAATCCTTAGTAATTCTTAGCATTCAAATGGAAGAGAAGAGAAGTGGGAACATCCAGTTGAGTTTTAGTGAGCATCTAAGTAGAAGTAGTCCTGGCCTTGGCCCTTTATATGCATTTGGCGAGCATCCGAGTAGAATTAGCCTTAGCCTAATCCCCTATGATACCTTTGTCAAGCATCCAGGTAGAAACAGTCCCAGACTTGGCCTCCCTCACTTATCAAAAGAGCATCTAGGTAGTAGTAGTCCCAGCCTCGGTCTCCCTCTTTTATCAGGTGAGTATCCGAGTAGTAGTAGTCCAAGCGTCAGACTAAGAGTCTAAATCTTTTTCTCTAAGATAGTCTTGTTCTGAATTGGGTTGGCATTGTGGAGTCCAGTGTGGTAATTTCATTCTCTCTAGGATCCTTGATTTCTTGTTCTCCAGTGTCCTGATCGAGCTTACGCGGGTCTCATTGGGTGTAGTTAGCATAGATATTTGCTTGGCCTTCTCTCAATTGTATGGTTGTTAGTTTTTTTTTTCTCATCTTATTTGGTATCTATTTTAGGTGTATTACTACTTTTCATATAGCTTTCACCTTTCCTGCTCAGTTGGCCTATGATGCTTATTGAGTACCTGATGTCCTGGTACTTATACTACACTCTGTATCTACTTTTGTGATGAAGGTCCAACACCAATCACCAGCATCGATTTCTCGAGCTAGTAGCAGCTAGATTTTTTTCCATCTCGTTCGGAGACTAGGGTGAGCATTGGCATTTTCGGACCATTTTGTCTCCTTCAGCTTAGTGGCCCATCTTTTGTGTATATTTTGGAGACTAGCCAAATCTTTTGTATATTTTGATCCACTTTTGGTACTTTTGATCGTTATTTTGTGTATATAACAACTTTGTACTAGTGACTTCTAACTTCTGGGAGGGTTTCTTGTATATTTGTATTTTATATTTTCAGTTAGTTTCGATTTCTATCCTTTTATATCTTTGATGTACGAATGGAATCTGTAAATTTTTACCCAACACGAATTACTTACAATTCTGGGTTACAGGTCATCTTACCTATTGGTGGGTTATGTTAGGCGCCATCACGACCTGAGAAATTAAGTCTTGATATTTGAATACTCTAAAGCCTCTATTCCGATTGAATAATAGATTATTTGCATTGAATTGGTTGTTGGAACCCTATGGATTGCATGTGTTTGCTTTTTTAGTTTCAATTCTAGGGTAAGGATGTGCCAGTCATATTCAGTGAGATAACGTTAGCTCACCGAAGTAACTCAGTGCATCACCTAGTTTCTACCAGATTACCCAATTGTTGAGGGTCTTTTCACATTGTTACTATACTCTCAGTTATGATAAGTTTGGTCGCTAGCTTGATTCAGCCATGCACCAATTTATATCTTTGATCATTGTTTGTGATAGAATTTGAGAATGCAGTCCCTATCACTTTAGGTGATGGTCATTTACTCATCGAACTGCTTCTGTGGTCCAAATGGTTATTTATCATATGACTTTTTTTAAGTCATTCCATTCATTTAGTTTGCACATACCCTTTACTAACACATTGTTTCTCATAGTTTTTGCAGGATACGTAAGCATATCCTAAAAAAATGGACCCAAAGAAGAAAGGAATTGTTTCATATAAGGTCCGCAACAATATGGACCTATAAGACCATATAGAGAGCATTGAGGTAAAAGAAAAAAGGAAAGTGCCTACTCCTAATGATAGTGATAGTAAGGGTTACTTGATATTGAGTGGAATGGGTCTAAAAGTGAGAAGGAGGGGTCAAAATCACTATTCATGCTCCTGCTACCACTGAACAACCTACCAAATGCTGGCATACCAAAGAATGCTCCAAAGCGGCTCATGATCACTTGAATGTTTAATCCCAGGTAATTTAGAGTGTTATTGGACACATGAGTCTCAATCGATTAAAGGCTATAGGATAGAGAACAATTATAAAGGAGAAGCATTTATCCATAGATTTGGTGGCTGATAACTATCTTGAGGTGTGGGACACGTTCAAGTTTCTTGGGTTGCAAGTTTTCACAAAACCACATGACCATTATATTCCTTCATGTGTTCGATAATTCTATGAGGCTTATGCCTTATAGGTCCCCAAGTGCAAGGGAGGAGTGAAAATTATTCACAACATAGTTGATGTAGAGGAAATACAGAGGAAAATAGTACCATGCAGTTCTATCGATATTAATGAGATTCTAGGGTGCACAGTTGGTGATGCTCACACATTGGTTGATTGAATGTACAAGAACATGCTTGATGATTTGTATGGGTGGTTGGCCCCATTGTTGAGTGGTGGAGCACCATGTTAGTTTGTCGAGGGTGCTATAATTAAGAAGAAAGAATTGAGGTGCTATAATTAAGAAGAAAGAATTGAACACCCTAACATGCTATTGGTTCAATTTCGTTAATAGCAACTTGATGCCTTCAGAAAATGAGTCAATTTTTAGGCATCCAAAGGCAACATTGGTTGAGTGTATCATGGCCAGGCGTTAGTTGAATTTGGGTACAATCATTACTCCAGAGATGTTGATGAAAGCAAAGCAAGAGCAAACAACCATTCAATTTTCTATGTTGGTCACCGCTCTTCGTCGTAGGGTGGGTGTGCCTTTTATAAGCATACTAATGTTGAGAATACTCCATCATATTTTTTATAGATATCTATCTTATTGAGTCTAAAATTGGATGGGTTGAGAAGGAGAAGAAAAATAAAGTACCCAGTGGTACATCTTTAGTAATCAAGGTTGAACATTTGGAAGCTGGGTTGGTGGACTACACATGCTTCAGAGATGCCTTCTAACACTATTCCTCCTTCTCCTCCCAATCCTACACAGGTTCCTGCCCCCGCTCCTACTTCTCAACCCCCTTTGACATTGGTTTCCATTCTTTAGATGAGACAACTAGTCCAATTGGTGGATATTCATTTAGCTCGGGTTAAGGATGTTATTTCGAGCATGATTGATCAGCCATCAGACCGCACTTGCATCTATTCTGAAGGACTCAGAGGCCTAGAGGCAGCTATATGAAGAGTATAGTTTGACACTTGACCAACTCACTGTCTAGGTTGAGGATATTGAGAGAAAGGAGGCTTCACCTGCTGATGTGATGTACTAGAAGGTCGATATTATTGACTCCAAATGGGATGTGGATGCCTTGAAGTCCACAGACATCACCTCACTTTAGGAGGGGGGAATGCGGTCCTCTTATCTAGCATAGGTGTTAAGACCGGGCCCTTGGGGGTGGGTGTGATAGAGCTTGTTCATAATGCTATGACTATCGAGACAGATGAGAAAGCTTTAGCAGGCATAGAGCTATAAGGTGAGGTTAGGCCCCAATACGAGTAGCCGCTACTTGAGGAGAGTGTAATGACCCGTTAAGTCATTTTGAGATATAGAGTTTTGATATGATGTCAAAATATAACACATTTAATGCCTAAAACAAGGAATTTTGTAAGTTCTTAATGTGACTTTTTATGATTTTTATGTGTTTTTGTGTTGTTATTGCAGAAAAGGTAGGTCGACACGATTTTGGAGAATAATTGCAGATTTTGCTGAAGCCCAAGACATACGAGCTCACTTGCGAGTCGTAGCCCAAGCTACGAGTCGTAGGATGATCTCGTAGCAAGAACAGAGACCAAAAATCAAAAATCTGCCAAGTGGAGGTCAGCCTTACGAGGCAATACTATGAGTCATAGGTTTTGATACGACTCGTATAGGTGGACTCATAGCAGGAAACAGAGAGCCAAAACTTTGGACCAAAAATTGGATGCCTAGACTATGAGAGGAGCATACGAGTCATAGCCCAAGAAATAACTCGTACATGTAGGTCATACCAGCTGAGTCCAAAATGTCAATAACCTCTTACGAGACCCCAATTACAACTCGTAGGTCACCCTACGAGTCGTACCTATGAGGCGTACCAATTGACAACTGTCTTTTCTGTGTAACTTGTAGCGTAATTTTGTAAACACTATAAATACTTTAAGTTAGGGTTTTTGGAAGAGGAGATTGCAGATATTGAACATCATATTTGAATATACTCTCAAGAATATTTTTAGGGTTTTATTTTAGATTTTTATTTTCTCTTGGAAAACCAACTTTTGGGGACTGCAAATCCCATATTATATTCATTTTCAATATATCAAACTTGTGGTTTGCAACTTGTCGTGCTATCACTCTTCATTGCTTTAGGTAAAACTCTCAACTATGTCTTGTCTTTGCATTTTTGTTGGCTTTTCTTTAGCCATGAGTAGCTAAGCACCCACAACTTGGGGTTGTGGGAACCATGGGTAGTTGACTTGAGATGACTTAGATTTATTGCATTTCTATGATTGGGGTTT
>JAABOM020045603.1:0-16143 GCA_011800125.2 Solanum clarkiae | reverse complement strand
TCAAACGTAGAAACCCCTTATAATATGTATAGAACACATATAGTTACAGGTTGGTTCTCCCGAGCCTTATCGGCAACAGGTGTCGGTCCGCCCTAAGGGACTTTGGGGCGTGACAGAAGAGTCCCTCTAAGATGAATGTAATTTAACTGATGAGTTGATTGGTTGATCGGTCTACTCTTTATTCTCTCTTTATATGGACACTTGACATGTTAATTGATTTCTATATTGAGTTGATTGTTATTTCTATATTATTCTACTTGTTTCGATTTAACTCAATTATTTTACATACCAGTACATTCCAAGTACTGGCGTCCCCTTTTAGATTGCATCATATTATGATGTAGATACACAGGATAGAGGTCATCAGTAGGCGAATTGTTGAGGATCTTTGAGTGTTTAGCAAATTGGTGAGCCTCCCCTACTTCAAAGGATTCATTACATTATTTTTCATCATGCTTTAGAGTTAGAGTTGCTTATCTATTATTTGGATTGAGGTAGCCATGGGTATGTCATTAGCACCACTTAATAGTGATAGAGACTTCATAGACTAGAGTCAGATGTTGATGTTGGAACTTGTGAGCTAGTTCTTTCTACTATCCTTTCATTATATTATTATTTGAGACTAGATGATTAGATGTGCCCATTTACTCCTTATGTCTTCTGCTGATTTGTAGAATGTGTGAATGGACGAGTGTGATGAGGCCAAGTGATTCGCTTGGGGACTAGAAATAGTCTCTAGGTGCTGGCCACGTCTTGGGCCCCCCCGGGGCATGACAAACTTGGTATCAGATCACGAGTTCAAGTGTCCTAGGGAGTCTATGAAGTTGTGTCTAGTAGAGTGTGGTTTATAGGTGTTTTGCCGACCACACTTGATAAACCAGAGGATATAGGATATTAGGAATTGTCTCCCTTCATTTATGTTCTAAATCGTGCTATAGAGTTATACTCTATGAAAATTCTATTCTAATTCTTACTTTGCGCATTGCAGAATTGTGATCATGCCTCCCAGAAGAGTTGTCAGAGGTAGAGGATGTCCCACTAGATACAATGTCAGTCCACCTAATCCTTAAGGACATAAGGTGCCCATGGATCAAGTTGTCCCTATTGCGTAACCCCCGCAAGATGAGGTCTTCAATGCTGAGCTTCGCCACACTATCCAAACTCTAGCCCAAGCGGTCACAACACCTGCTATGAGATAAAGAGTGGCCCGATAGGATGCCCATTCCACTTCTAGAGTTAGGAAATTCTTAAGTATGAATCCACCTGTGTTCATAGGGTCTGCATACACTGAGGATCCAGAGAACTATATGGAGGAGCTTCAAAAATGTTCCAAGTGTTGCATGTTGCCGATGCTGACAGAGTAGAGCTGGCTACTTATCAACTAAAAGGGGTGGCTAGACTGTGTTATGACAAGTGGAAGAAGGGTAAGGGGCAGAATGCCCCCGTGATGACTTGGGCTTTGTTCGAGGAAGCTTTCTTGGGATATTTCTTCCCAAGGGAGAGGAGAGAGGCAAAGGTGAGGGAGTTCCTGAACTTGAAACTGGGCTCTATGACTATACAGGAGTATGGACTGAAGTTCACACAATTATCCCGCTATGCTCCAGATATGGCGGCTGACATGAGGGGAAGGATGGGAATGTACGTGGATGGCTAATTAGAGGGCCAAAGAGAGATGGGAGAGGAGCTATGATCATGAGTGACATGGAAATTAGGAGATTGTTGACCTTTGTGCAACAAGCTGATGAGGAGAGGTAACATGATAGAGAAGAGTTCAGAAGCAAAAGAGCTAAAACATCCAGCCATGAGGTTTGGAAGAAACACACTGGAAATCGGTTTCTAGCACCATCATTTGCTAGTGCACCTGCACCTAGAGTCAAAAATCATCAGAAATCTCATAATATGGGAGCCCGTGGGTCTCAGTCCTAAGCTAGCATGGCTCAAGGTTCATTGGGTAAGCCAGCATGTGGCAAGTGTGGAAAAAGTCATGAGGGGAGTGATGTATGCTACAAGTGTGGATGATCAGGTCACTACCAGAGAGAGTAGCCAAAGTGGGCAAACCCGGCTCAATCTTCTGCACCAGCCTCGCCGGCTAAGGGAAATCAGAGAGGCACCACTTCAGGCACAAACGGAGTTACAAATCATTTGTATACCATGGGCAGTCGACATGATCAGGAAAACTCCCCAGATGTTGTGACAGGCATGATTTGAGTCTTTTCTATTGATTGTTATGTGTTAATGGATCCTGGTGCCATATTATCTTTTGTAACTCCTTATGTGGCCAATAGATTTGATAGAACCCCTGAGAGTTTTCTTGAACCCTTTGATGTTTCTACTATAGTGGGTGAGTTTATTCAAGCTGAGAGAGTCTGTAGAGCTTTTGTAGTATCCATCCATCACAGAGATATTATCATTGATCTGATTGAGTTATATATGACTGATTTTGATTTGATCCTCGGTATTGATTGGCTCCATGTTTGTTATGCCTCCATTGACTGTAGAGCCCGAACCATTAACTTCTAATTTCCAAATGAACTGGTTCTAGTGTAGAAGGGTGATTACATAACGTCTAAAGGAAAGTTTATCTCATACCTTAGAGATAGAAAGATGATTGCAAAGGGGTGTATCAATCACCTCGTGAGAGTTAAGTCCAATGATGTTGAGTCTCCAGCTCTTGGGTTAGTTCCAATCATGAATGATTTTCCAGAAATATTTCCTGAGGATTTGCCCGGAGTCCCTCCTGATAGGGAGATTGATTTCGGGATTGATATTCTTCTGATACCCAGCATATCTCAATTCCACCTTATAGGATGGCCCTCGCTGAATTGAAGGAATTGAAGGAGCAGTTGAAAGATTTGTTACAGAAGGGCTTCATAAGGCCGAGTGTTTCTCCATGGTGTGCTTCTGTCCTATTCATGTGAAAGAAATATGGGTCTCTCAGAATGTGTATTGATTATAGGCAACTGAACAAGGTTACCATAAAGAACAAGTATCCTCTCCCAAGGATAGATGACTCATCTGACCAACTTCAGGGTGCCTCCTGTTTCTCAAAGATAGACCTCCAATTTAGTTACCATTAGTTGAAAGTGAGGGAATATGATATCCCAAAGACAGCCTTTAGATCTAGATATGGCCATTTTGAGTTCTTGGCCATGTCCTTTCAGTTGACGAATGCATCTGCATCCTTTATGGATTTGATGAATAGGGTGTTCCGACAGTATCTCGACATGTTTTTGATTGTGCTTATTGATTATATTTTGGTGTATTCAAGAGATGAAGAGGAGCATGCTAAACACCTCAAAATCATCCTTCAAACCTTTAAGGACCATGAGTTGTATGCAAAGTTTTCAAAATGTGAATTCTGGCTTAAATCCATGGCTTTCCTAGGGCATATTATCTCTGATGATGGTATTCGAGTGGATTTTCAAATGATTGAAGCTATTAAGAACTGGCCCAGACCAACCTCTCCAACCGACTTAAGGAGTTTCTTGGGGTTGGCAGGCTACTATTGTCAGTTTGTTAAGGGATTTTCTTCCTTATTTGCACCATTGACAAAGCTAACTCAGAAAAAGGTCAAGTTTCAGTACTCCGACGAGTGTGAGAAAAGTTTCCAAGAACTAACGACTAGAATGACTACTGCACCAGTCCTAACCTTGCCCGATGGAACAGAAGATTTTGTAATCTATTGCGATGCCTCGAGAGTTGGATTGGGATTTGTGTTGATGCAGAGAGGGAAGGTGATAGCCTATGCTTCCAGACAACTTAAGATTCATGCGAGGAACTATCCAACCCATGATCGTGAGTTGGTGGTAGTGGTGTTCACACTCAAAATCTAGCACTACTACTTGTATGGAGTGCATGTGGATGTTTTCTCTAACCACAAAAGCTTGCAGTATGTATCCAGTCAGAAAGTGCTCAACCTGCGACAGAGAAGATAGTTAGAGTTGCTCAAGGATTATGACATGAGCATTCTCTATCTTCCAGGTAAAGCTAACGTTGTTGTTGACGCTCATAGCAGGTTATCAATGGGTAGCACAACCCATGTGGAGGAAGGAAAGAAGGAGCTAACTAAATAAGTGCATCACTTAGCTCAATTAGGAGTCCAACTTGAGGAGAATGATGAGGGAGGAGTTAATGTCCAGAATAGGTCTACTTTATCTTTGCTGACAGAGGTGAAAGAAAAGCAAGACCAAGATCCTGTCCTACTCCAATTGAAGGAGGTCGTCCACAAACAGAAAATGATGGTCTTCTCCAAAGGGGGAGATGGGGTGTTGAGGTACAAAAGTAGACTGTGCGTCCCAGTTATTGATGGTATACAAGAGAGAATCATGGCTGAAGCTCATAGCACTAGGTATTTCGTTAATCCTAGCTCTACCGAAATGTACCACGATGTGAGAGAAGTATATTGGTGGAGTGGAATGAAACTGGATATTGCTAAATTTGTTTCTAAGTGCCTGAACTATCAGCAAGTAAAAGTTGAGCAACAAAGGCCATGTGGATTAGCTTAAAACTTTGAGATCCCAGAATGGAAGTGAGAGATGATCAATATGGACTTCATTACTGGTCTACCGAGGTATCGAAAGCAACATGATTCAATATGGCTGATTGTGGATAGGATGACTAAGTCAGATCACTTCTTAGTACTTAAGACAACTAACACTGCGGAGGAGTACTCCAACATGTACATCTAAGAGATTGTGAGGTTGCATGGGGTTCCCTTGTCCATCATCTCGGATAGAGGAGCTTAATTCACCTCCCAATTTTGGAGATCGTTTCAGAAAGGATTAGGTACGAAAGTGAATTTGAGTACAACTTTCCATCCACAGACCGATGGCCAGGTAGAGCGTACAATTTAGATGTTAGAAGATATGCTGACAGTTTGCGTCCTTGATTTCAAGGGAAATTGGGATGAGCACCTACCGTTAATTGAGTTTGCATATAACAATAGTTATCATGCAAGTATTCATATGGCTCCCTATGAAGATTTATATGGGAAGAGATGTAGATCACCAATTGGGTGATTCGTAGTTGGAAAAGCGGAGTTGATTGGGACTGACCTTATTCATCAAGCAATGGAGAAGTTTAAGATTATTAGAGAGTGATTGAGCACTGCACAAAGTCGCAAGAAATCCTACACTAACATAAGGATGAGAGATTTGGAGTTCGAAGTGACTTGGTATATTTGAAAGTGTCACCTATGAAAGGTGTCATGAGATTTGAGAAGAAGGGTAAGTTGAGTCCACATTATATTGGACCCTATCATATTGTAAAGAGAATTGGGAAGGTTACCTACGAATTAGAGTTTCCTTTTGAGTTAGATGGTATTCATCTAGTGTTTCATGTGTCTATGTTGAAAAGATGCTTGGGAGATCCTAAATTGGTAATCCCTGTGGAGAGCATCAGAGTGAAGGATAGTTTGAACTATGAAGAAATTCTAGTCCAAATCCGTGATCGTCAGATTCGTAGATTTAGAACCAAAGAGATAGCCTAATCCAAAGTCCTATGGAAGAATCAATTCACTGAGGAGGCCACAAAGGAAGCTGAGGAAGAGATGAAAAAAATATCCGCCTCTATTCGTGCCAATGGATGAGAATGTTGAAGGTAAATTCCTTACTCTTGGCCAAATTGATTGTCTTTTCTCGTTAATTGTCTATTCTCGAGTCCGAATAGAGATTGTTGATAGAAATGAGGAATTGAAAGATAAATTGATATATTGAAAGTTGAGAGGAGTTTTGAGTCTATTCGTGACTCGATATCCACCCTTACTCATCATTAGAGGATGAATAATACCAAGGGGGAGATGATGTAACACCTGGTAAAATTATCAAAATACCCCTAGAACGAAAACGTGCATGTAAAACATCTTACCAAGCTCGGATGGAAAATTTGAATTGAATTTGCAATCAACACAGAAAATCAAGTCATAAAATAGTCTCGACCAGATTTAAAAGCTACCGAGTCAAAAAATAATTTTTAAAAAATTGACCAGAAATAGTAAGGGTACGCGACAGGGTCGTGAAGCGGACCTATCGTGGACCCAAAATAGTAAGGGTACGCGACAGCTCCGCGACGTAGACCCATCGCAGACCCACACTTATATATTTTTCTCAAAGTTAAAAATTTAAATCTTTTGAGGGGCATTCCAGACTTTTTTCAATCCCTCCTAGACATGAAACATGATCCCTTTAGGTCATTTTGATGAGTAAATAGGGTGAAAAACCACATTCTAAGTCCTTTTTCGCAATAATTGAAAGTTAAGGCTTGAGAGAGAAGAAATAAGAACGTGAGATTAGAAAATTCAAGGAGAATTATTGATGGGTGACTTTAAAAGCTTCATTCCAGGTATGTAAGGCTAAACGAAAACATGAGATTGTTCTCTTATGTACCCCATAGATGGTCTTAGATGACAGTTGAAGGTTCTTGAGTTTAATATGCATGATTCTTGATTATTTTATTAAAAAAGATTATGATTTTTACATGTATTTTTATATGTTGATGATCATCACAAATTTATTTCCTGAATTGAATGTTTTTACATGAATTATTGCATAAACATACTTATTATTTCTTAAAGATTTCATAAAAAAAAGATAGGGATTGAGTCTAGAGCCTTGATTGAGAATGTTATAGAGATTGTGATTGTGATGTGAGAACGATGATGAGTTGATAGAACTTGATAGTCTTATGAATTTACATAAATGAACTCTAATGATTTGTCTATTTGATTATTCCCTTATGTTTGCTCAAACTCTTGAGTTATTGATTGAGATGTTGATTGATGAGATGATTAGAGTCTCTTTGATACTAATTGAATGACAAGATGATTAGAGTCTCTTTGAGAATGCTTGAATGATGAGATGATTAGAGTCTCTTTGCGACTGTGGGAATGATGAGAGCCTTCATAGGGCCGAGTTGAGATGAGCCAATTGATATGTATTGACTGGATATACTGTTTTATGAGCATTGAGTCATGGGAGGAGTATCGAGCACTGAAAAAGTAAGAGTTAGTCTAACTCGCACTCGTCAAACTATGTAGCCAAGATAGGTGAGGATTAGAACCATTATGTCTCATTGTGGTTCCCTCAGGATCGAGTCCCTGAAACAATAGAGGACTTAACAGATTGCTGGGTTCTCTAGTTGATTCGATTCGTTCCCTACCTGGAAAGTATGGGACAGCTATGGTAACAACAGTAGCTTATTGTATGATCACTGGCTCATTAGTGATTGTTGTTGGATAAGAGATACTCCCAGAAAGTTCCTACCTTGAGTACTCCAAATCGAGATGAGATGAGATGAGATGTGCTGAGTTCCTTTGAGATAATTCTCTCTAAGATGAGTGTGATTTGATTGATGAGTTGATTGGTTGACGGGTCACTTGTCTAATCTTTATTCTCTCTTTAGATAGGCATTTGACATGTTGATTGATTTCTATATTGAGTTGATTGTTATTTCTATATTGTTCTACCTGTTTTGGCTTCACTCAGCTATTTTACACACTAGTACATTCCAATTACTGATGTCTCCTTTTGGATTGCATCATATTATGATGTAGATATGCAAGATAGAGATCATCAACACACAAATCGTTGATGATCTTTGAGTGTTCAATAGATTAGTGAGCCTCCCCTACTTCGAAGGATTCATTACATTATTTTTCATCATGCTTTAGAGTTAGAGTTGCTTATCTATTATTTGGATTGAGGTAGCTATGGGTTTGTCATTGGCACCACTTAATAGTGATAAATACTTCATAGACTAGAGTCAGATGTGGATGTTGGAACTTGTGAGCTAGTTCTTTCTACTAGCCTTACATTATATTATTATTAGAGACTAGATGATTTGATGTATCCATTTATTCCTTATGTCTTCCGCTGATTTGTAGAATGTGCTAATGGACAAATGTGATGAGGCCAAGTGGTTCATTTGGGGACTAGTAATAGTCTTTGGGTGCCGGCCACGTCTTGGGTCCCCTCCCGAGGCATGAAAAACGGCCTTGGAGCGAAATTCTGACAGTTCCATCAAATTGTGAACAAAAAAACCAGGCTAGGGGCATGTTCAGTGCAATTATATTGGGTTTTACAAATTTAGCCTCGGAGCAGGTGAATAGTTGACTTTAGTCGACGTCCTTGGGAAGTGTACTTCAAATGGAAATTCTGACTGCACTGTTAGGTCCAGAACATCGAGTTTGGTTTAGGAGGACCTTTCATTTTATTTTTGGGGATTTTGGGTGTGTTTTGGCCCCTTTGATAGATTTAATATTGTGAAATGGGACCCACATTGGAATAATATGACCTTCGATGAGAATTTTGATTACACTGTTGAGTTCGGAATGCTGTTTTCGATCAAATTTTGTATATGAATTGTATTTTTCTCACTTTGAATAAGGTCGGAACATCTAAATTAAGTTTGAGTAGTTGCTGAAAATTAAAAAGTGAAGGGTGATGTGGCTCAGCCACGAGCTTCCACATGGCAGGCGGTTCAAAAAAGAACAAAAAGGAAATCATTTCTATCCCAATTTTCTGGAATGTGATTTCTATCCCATTTTCGATCCAATTTCGGTGATTCAAAAGTCTAACTTGTGTACTTTTCCAAGAAGAACATCGCTGAAGTGTCAAAAATTGATTTCAGTGCATCGTTTGAGGTAAAAATTGGGCATTTTTGCTGTTGTAACATATTGTTACTATTGAAAACTTCGATATGTGATTTCTTATATATTTTAAATCAAATTTTGGTAAAATTTGAATCTATTTTGTGAGTTTTTGCCTGGCGCACATTGTAGTAATGTCGAAATTAATTGATAGAGCTCCATTTGGTATGAAAATGATGTTTTAGCTGTGGTTTATGTTGTGATTTTTCAAAAAACTTCGAGTTGAGGTACTTCGGCCGTTATTTCTTATCGAAATTTAATGAAATTTGTGTCTAAATTGTACTAATTTTTGCGATCTACACTGTGGTATATCGAATAATGTTAATTTAACTGATTTTTATGGAATTTGGCTGAGAAGCTGTTATACGTATATGTTAGTTTTCGATAATAAATGTTATTTGTTTTTTGGTTGTTTCTGATTAATCTGAGCCTTGTTTTGAGCTCAATTTCTGGCTATAGACTCGGGGTGATGTGGAGATCATTTTAGGGGAGTTGGTTTTGTATTTTGGACGTGGACCCCATTTTTCCCCGTTTTAGTCACATTGACGTATCTTCTCCCGTTTGTTGAGATATTATAGACAAAACAGTTGTAATTATGTAGTGATTCATATTTTGTTAGCTGAGCAGCATTTAGAGGCAGTCAGATAGGATAAAACTCACGTCGACTGCTCCGGAGCGTATGGATTCGCCTTTCAGGTAGGCTAGGCTTTCCTTACCTTTAGACTAAGCTGAAATACATGTATGTATATTGGGAGTTGTTTGTGGTTGGAAGTCTTGAGTAAGATATGTATATGTGTTGTGAGGCTGATTGTTAGTTATATTTCCGGCTATGCATTTTAACACTGTTGTCCTGACTTATTAATATTTGCTTTCCTGGATAGTCATTGTACAAAGCATATGAGGTAACTGCAGTTATTTTGGGGATACTTGTGGTTGTTCTGGCGTTGTTGAACAACGAAAAGGCCTAGTAATGGCTAGATATAGGCCAATTCCCTGAGACGGGTATGTATTCTGGCTTAACTCCTATCCATATGGATATGTAGCTTGATGCTACGGAGATATGCTTGTTGTAAAGTTATTTGTTGATTATATACCATATGGTGGATTGACTTTGGTATAGACATGATCTCGATGGGCCAATTTTTTCGGGATACCTATGATACAACCATACATTGAACTGATTTTATTATAAATATGACTCTACTGAACTTAGTTGTTCTAGATACTTGTGATATACCTGTTGGTTACGTTTTAGGTCTGAGACCCCAGTGATTACATATTTAGGGGCTAGGCCCTACTGATTGATTTTTCTTGGGTTCGAGACCACGGTTACTCATAGTACGTGAGATTGAATAGAATATGGTGTAATTGGATTTGGGTAGGCATGACCCTACACTAGTCTGTGAGATCTATACTTTTGCATACAGTTGTTAGTCGTTTTGCATTTGTTATCCTTACATGAGGCTAGGATTAGCTACTGTTATCTGAGAGATGGTGACATACGGTTGTGTAGGTTGGATTGTTTGGGATATATATGTTGTGAGTGTCATTGCCTACGTTCTCTATGGGCACGATATGACTTTGGAGTTCCAGATCAGGACAGATTGGTTGAGTGAGGGACTGTTTTGATACCTCGAGCCTAGATGATGCTCCTCGTCGTTATTCAAGCTCCGGTGGTCACGTCCGAGTTTCTGAGACTCGGGAGTCATGCGCCGTGGTCTGAGTCCAGTAACCACGATTGGTATGTCGGGTGGTGGATGATGATTCTAAAGTCCAAGCACCAATTGACTATTCTTGGGTTCGAGGACCAGTTGATTATTCTTGGGTTTGAGGCTAGTTGTCTATTCCTGGGTTTGAAGCCCAGTTGATTGTGTTAGGGGGATTCTTTCTCCCGCGGGAAATACATCTCGTCCTTATATATTGTCAGAACATCTGACCCTTGCTGACTGCTTCGATTGGAAGCCAGGTCGTGAAGGGGGTTCGAGGCCTCGTTTGATATTATAGGGGTTCAAGGCCCCATGTGATACTCGTTATTGGATGGGTCGAGGACCCAATTGATTACCTGTGGATCCACACACCTATATACACCCTGATTGTGCATGGGTATACCCTCTGGGCTTGTGGGGGCATTTACGCTTAGACACTAGACCTTACACGAATGTACAACTGACCTCTAGATCATGTGATATTGATAGTTGGGTTTCGTGGTGATTTCATGAGTTTTGTGGTGATTCTACCAATTAGATTATACGTGAGTGTACCTTCTGGGCATATGGGGCCTAATCGACATACAAACATAGATATTTGGGCCTTGCACCCGCGTACAACAGGATGTCTCAGTCCGTTTACTGTTGTAGTTTAGGCCTCCCAATGCTTCGTCAATTAGTATCATTGCACATCACTTGGGTTGGTTCAGTTGGGGTTCGGTGATTCTCCAGACATGTTTACTCCTTGATCAGAGTTCCAATTTGCTACATTTGCTGCAGTTTTCTATATTTGAGCTTCTCTATTTACAGTATTACACTCGGTTGATGATGCCTACTGGGTGCCTATTATCGATACTCATCCCTACATTTTGCATCTTCCCATGGTGCAGGTCTAGGTACTGGCCGCAGTCGCTGAGTTAGAGGTTCGTAGGCGATTCAGAAGACATTGGTGAGCATCAGCACCTCTGGATATTTTTCAGTCTCCTTCTGTTTTGACGATCGTCTTTTGTATTTAGACACTGGCCTTTTACAGTAGTGGATTGTATTCGTAGGAACATTTTTCGTTGTGTATCTTATTGTATAGATATTTGGGTTGTACTTATGTCTATTGTAGCTCTGTACAGTTGACTTCTAGGTTTTGGGTAAGTTGTGTTAGGTTATATTATCGTGCCTGTTATATGTGACACTAGAGATTTAGGATAGGTACCCTAAGTTGGGTAATTGGCTTGCTTGTAGGTGAGATCTAACAGGTTCCATCATGGACCAAAGGACGGGTCATGACAAAAAGTTATTGTTCCACTAATTAATGTCAACAAAATATAGGTCAAATTACTTTAAGATATATTTTATAAATATTTATTTTAAATAAACAAAATAATAGGATATATTGGACCCATTTACGAGCCTTAAATTATCTAATAGATATATAGATAAGGGGAAGATATTCTACTTTTTTTATCAGTGAAAAAGTAGTATGCTAAAATTTTGAATTATATTCTTTTTCATAAAAAGGAAATTATTTTCTTTTTTTCTTTCTTTTAAAGTCTCGACCACTCTTTACTTTAGTTCATATTATTTCAATGGATTAATTTTATTAAAAAAAATAAATTGATTAAAAAATTAACATAAAATTGATCTTTTTTAATGAGAATCAATTTAAATAGTAGTGATTTCATGAAAGAGAAAACATTGTAATTTTGTTATTTATAAATATTATAAAATGCTTTAATTATGGGGGCATTCACAAATTTTACGGCATAAAAAGTTCAAATAGTGCTTTATAATTAGATGCATATTTTATCAAATTAATATATTTAATAATATTTTGAAAATTCTAAATTTGACTATAGTACTTTAACACTAAAAATAGTATGAAAAAATAATAAATTTTCTTGATATATTAAAAGAGACAAATAAAATAAAATATTTATTTATTGTACAAAATCTTAGGAAATATAAATTTTACCATAAAAAATATTTTTACCCAAAAAAAAAAAAGAAAAGAACTTCAAAGCAAAGGGCTAAACCAAAGTGGGATCCATACATCATAATCTCGCATATTAGTCTGGTTTAAAAACAAAACTACCGATTCTCTTCCGAACTACCTATTTCGCACGTTTTCTAAACTGTCGCCTCTCTTCCTAACTACTAATTTTCTTGAGTATTTTCTCCTCTTTTCTTTTTCTTCTTCTTTTGCTACTACTACTTCTTCATCCTCTTTATGGTTGTTGCTATTTAATACGCCCAAATTTGCACTTTAAAAGGACCAGTAAAGCGGTCATTAATCAAATATAGAACTCAACAAGAGTTGAGGTTGATTCCACAGGGAATGCGTGAGAATATATCTATTAGCACCCATTTTCAGATGTAATATCTACTTTCCAGAAACAAGAATGCATAAAGTGGGGGAGGGGGGGACTTGAGAATGAGAATATGTAAAGTTAAGTAAAATACTAGAAAACTTTGCTAACCGCTGGATTTCAATCAAATAATTATGATGCTAGGATTGTGTTCCCCCATGACTTTCTACTTGATAGCCAAATTGAATTAATGAATTCATTCATGATTATGCATACAAGATCAAGCAAGTTAACTAACACCTAATTCACCTCCGTCCTTCTTAGATGCATTTCATTCTTCACTTTCCGTTCTCATAATGTACATTCTTAACCCTTGCTATGGATCCCAGAGTACTATCATCTTCCGGTCTCAAGTACTTAGACTAGATTATTAACCTTGAATTTCTATTGTGAAGTTCTTTTTCTAATTTCTAAACCCCCCCCTAGGCAGGTAATGATACGGGCATAACCTTAATGTATCGACTCATTAAGAAAGAAATTAGAGTGAAGAACGTTACAATATATGCATTGGCCAATCCCGAAATTCAATAACAATTTGTCTACTTTATTTAATTGTCATGGTTCCCATAACCCTAGTTGTGGGTTTAGCCTATTATATTCAATATAAATATCCCACAACAAGATGAGAAAATCATGATTGAGAACTTTCAATTGATAATAGAAGAAATCTATGAATTAAAATCTCAAAAAGAAGACTAGAACCCCGTAATCTCAATATATTTAATTGCAAATGTTGTTCTCTCGTCCATTCTTAGTCTCCAACAGTTAATAATGATTAAAAACGTTGGTATGGACCATGGTCATTTGTACGGCTCGTGACATGTTGCACGAACCATGGTCTTCCACTTGGGCTTCAATCCTGAGTTCCCTTCGATGATGTCACGCCCCAAAGTCCCGTAGGGCAGACCAAAACCCATTGCCGATAAGGATTGGGAGAACCAACCTGTAACTATATATGTTCTATACATATTATAAGGGGTTTCTACGTTTGACATGCCTTTAAGCAGATAAACAGTGATAAAAAGCCAAAAGTAACGCATATGACTAGGCCGTTGGGGCCACGGTACTTAAAGTACGAGACATGACTTTCACTTTTACTTTACATAGTCTACAAAGCCTCTAGATGGAGAAAATATTTGATAAGGGTTGGGACAGGCCCCGCATCAATCAACTGTAAAATATGAACATAAACTCTAGACGTATACAAAGCCCCGAAGCAACCTGGAGCTTGGTGACAGCAGCTGAATATCCTGTACTTCTACTGGGGAGATCTACTAGCGTCTGTACCTGCAGCATGAAATGCAGGTCCCCCGTAAGGGATATCAGTACGAGATAGTGTACTGAATATGTATGGCCGGATATACTATACGTAAAGTAATATCTCAAATGAAACCATGCATCTGTAGAAGATCAGGGACCACCTTGAATTATACTGTGGAATCATGTACTTTATGTTCTTTATATCACTTTACCTTTACTGTAAAATCTGTACTATAAAATTTGTGCACAGCTGTAACATATAACCAACTGATCAGTGGTGAAACTGTATCGGGATCGCCCCTATGCTAGGTTCATAATGAACCCCCTCAGGATACCACCCGTAAATTGTGTCGGGATCGTCCCTATGCTAGGTTTGCAATGAACCCCCTCGGGGTACCACCCGTAAACTGTATACTTTATCTTTCAATTACCTTTGAGATGATTCTTTTGGTGGCCATAATATTGGAACTGTAATACTATATATGTATCATGTGACATATATATAACTATACAAGACAATATGCCAATGGAAAGAGTACATTGGATAAACAACGAAATGCACATGAAATGGAACAACTTGTGAACTTTATTTGGCAACAAGAACTTATATATCATGGTATTCATGTATGTAACCAGATCTGAAAGTGACTATGTATTGAATCAAATGAACATGTCAAAGGATGGAGACATGGTTAATAGTTATGTCGGAGTTGGTAAGTGCCTTTATGTGCCAAAGAAGGATCTACGTTTCATGCCAAATGATACAAAATCAAATAATCTTACATACCTCGTTGTTGGAACTCTTTACTATTTCAAACAACCTTCCCTTCCTCCAAACAGTTATCTACAACATATTAGGTGATAAAATTAGTATTAGCAGCCATTATACACACCTTGGAAGCCCAATTGCGTGACAAAACAACACACGGGCAGCAAGCGGTAATTATAAATCCTAGCGTGTTCCTTCGACCTTTTCGCTCCTTAATCATATTTTCTCATATACATTAGCAAGTACAAATCATGTACAGACTAATTTAAGTCCATAACAGCCTTACAAAAGCCCACAAAACACAACACATCATAATTACATGCAATCTAAAAACGGGCAGCATAACGTTACCTTTCCTTCGCTACATTTCGACGTCAACAACTCCAAACCTATTCCAACTTTAACCAAACTGTTCCAGAAACATTTACACATATAAACAGACCTCCAACCAGTCTTATAACAATACTTAAGAATTCAAGAATCACGTGGGCTAATAGTCTTATATACAACAGCCCACAAATTTCAATCAACACAATGCTTAAGATAACACGATAAGACGCGCTTGTTAAATGGAACCAAAATCAGGGCAGCAACTTTAGTATAATATCTATAACTCATACCATGTCAATAACACCAAGTTACATTCATAATACAACTTAAAAACCATAGATAAATCACCAAAACAAAAAGAAAAAGGTGCAGCAACTTTCTGCACGTAATCTGCCCAACAGTTTCAGCAAGTGTATGCAGCATCTATTTCTTGTTTTTCATGATGAAACTATACTAAATACACCAATATAATTACTTACCTTTGTATTCAAGGTTTAGAGTCTCCTTAAGAACCTTAGAAAAGTCGTTTGGCTGCTTCACAAAGTTGAGTAAAGTGGAGAGCAAGTTTATAGAGCAATCTGATTTTTTTTGTGTTCAAAATAATAATGAATTGTGGGAGCTGCTTTAGGCCTCTTTTTATAGAGGGATTAGGCCGACCTTATCTTTAATTCTTGACCAGCATGATACACACACTACCAAGTAGCTTACCCACCAGCTTGGCCCTCAAAGTTGGGCCTTTTTGGAGCACCAATTTGATGGACTTGGGCTACCAAATTTTTTCATATTTTGTTCCTTTTGGTTTGGCCCCAATTTGCTAAGTGTTTTGTATAGTATTTGGGACATTTTTAATACCACTCTTGGTCTTAACATATACTCCATTTATGATGTTAAAACATGTGCCAAAGTTACACCATTAATACAGACTTTATTCCTAATCGAACATGGACAATTTCAATGCCGGGTCTCGTCTCCATTTAATTAGCAATTTAAGCCAAGAAAGTAGCTGACTCACCTACTTGCTTCCTAAGTTCTACAAGCACCTCAATTCTCTCACTTCATTTTAAGTCCATAATC
>JAABOM020045542.1:0-16148 GCA_011800125.2 Solanum clarkiae | reverse complement strand
GTCTACCGTAAAGGGCCTCAAAAGGATCCCATACCAATGCTAGAATGATAGCTATTATTATAAGCAAACTCAAGCAATGGAAGATGATCAACCCAACTACCCTTAAACTCCAAAACACAAGCTCTAAGCATTTCCTCAATAGTTTGGATAGTTCTTTCATCTTTTCTATCCTTTTGAGGGTGAATGGTCGTACTAAGATTAACCTTGGTACCAAGACCTCTTTGGAAGGACCTCCAAAAGTTAGAAGTAAATTGGACACCACGATCCGATATGATAGATAAGGGCACCCCATAAAATCTGACCAACTCATGAATGTACAACTTGGGATAATCTTCAGCACCATATCTAGTGTTGACCGGTAGAAAATGAGCCGACTTTGTCATCCTATCAATCACAACCCAAATAGAATCAAAACCTTTTCTAGTCTTAGGCAACCCAACCATAAAGTCCATGTTAATTTCCTCCCACTTCCAAGTAGGAATTTCTATATCTTGAGTTAGGCCACCCGACCTTTGATGCTCGCTTTGACTTATTGGCAACTATGACAATTGAATACAAATTTGGCAATGCCTTTCTTCATAACTCCCCACCAGAACACATCCCTCAAATCCCTATACATCTTGGTGAAACCGGGGTAAATATGATAGGAATCGTTATGAGACTCATTGAGAATTTTCTTTCTCAAGCCAGTAACACTAGGTACACACGACCTACCTTGGTACCTAGGGGTATCATCTCCCCCTTGGGAGAAAACCTCCACCTTCCCTTCACTCACCAAGGCCTTCAATTCTAACAAGGAGGGGTCAAGATCTCACTTTGCTTTTACCTCATCAACCAAGGAAGATTTAGAATCATCGTCAACAACAATACCACCATTATCAACCTCTTCCAACCTAACCCTTAATCTAGCCAACCGATGGACCTCTCTAGCCACCTCTTTGCTACTATAATCAACATGAACTAGGCTACCCATAGACACCCTACTCAAAGTATCGACCACAACATTAGCCTTACCGGGATGATAATGTACACTCATATCATAATCCTTAAGAAGTTCTAACCACCTTATTTGCCTCAAGTTGAGATATATTTGAGTGAACACATATTGGAGACTCTTATGATCAATAAACATATCAACATGCACCCCATAAAAATAATGACGCCAAATTTTCAAAGAAAATACCATGGTGGCCATTTCAAGATCATGAGTAGGATAATTCCTTTCATGCACCTTAAGTTGCCTAGAAGCATAGTCTATGAATTTACCATTTGGCATCAAAACATGACCCAAACTAATTCGGGAGGCATCAAAATACACAACAAACCATTTTAACCCTTCCGGTAGAGATATAATAGGAGCGGACACAAGCTTGTGTTTCAAAGTTTGGAAACTCTTTTCACACTCATCGGTCCACACAAATTTAGCCTTCTTTTGAGTCAACTTGGTCATGGGAGAAGCAATAGAAGAGAACCCATTCATAAATCTTTGGCAGTAACCTGCTATGCCCATGAAACCTCTAATATCCTATGGGGTCAACGATCTAGGCCAATTTCTAATCACATCCATTTTTTTAGGATCCACCTTAACACCATTCCCCGACACCGCATCACTAGAAAGGCAACCTCCAACAAAAATTCACACTTCTCATACTTAGCATACAATTTCTCTTCCCTCAACCATTGTAGCACTAACTCAAATGAGCCACATGCTCCTCCTCACCATGAGAATAGATCAAGATATCATCGATGAAAACCACAGCAAAAAACTCAGAGTAGGATTAAAACCCTATTCATAAGATCAATAATGATAGACGATGTATTGGTTAACTCAAAAGATATCACAACAAACTCATAATGCCCATATCTAGTCTGGGAGGCCATCTTGGTGATATCACACTCCTTCACCTTCACTTGATGATATCCGGACTGAAGATCAATCTTAGAGAAGTGACTAGCCCCTTAAAGTTGGTCAAACAAATCATCCATCCTTGGTAGAGGATATTTATTCTTTACGGTGGCCCTATTAAGTTATCGGTAGTCAATACCATAATCGGATATTTTATCAAACACTTAGAGGGTGTGTAGTGTTAGTGTAAAACCAAACAATTCAAGTGTGTTATCATGTTAGAAAATCCAATATAAAACTATCAATAGATACTTCGTAACACACTCAAGAAATATACATCCAAACCCTTTATCAAATCTTACAATAGAGCTTGGTTTTATAGCTCAAAACATAAAAAACCACTCACAATTTTACAAACCCCAACATAGTGTCCAGTGACTTTCATACTAAATAAGACCTATGAGTAAATCATCTTTAAATCAAACAAATTTAAGTAAAAGGAAGCTTGGCTATCATGGGTGAAAGGGACCCATGAAAGAAACCCACGTACCTTAACTTTGGAGATGAACTTGATGATGATTGGAGATAGAAACTTGAAGCTTGAGTACAATCCTTAAGAATCCGAAAATTGTTTTGAGACTTGAGTTTAGGACTAAAATATTTGATTAAGTGTATGAATGAGTATTGGGGAATGTTTTGAACGATATGAGGGTAAGAAATTACTAAGTATAAGTATTTTCACATTTGGGAACACTTAGGCCGAAGACTTAAAAGTCTTGGACCGAAGTCAAAACTGGCCAAAATTAACACTAGTGCGTGCCCCTGGCGTGACTTGGCGCGTCGCGCCAGGGTCGTGAAAAGCTCACTGGAAATCGTCAAAAATGAAATTGCTAATCGTTTGATCTCAAATCGGGGTTAGACCCATCTTGCAATCAAAGTGATCCCTTGAAGAAGAATACGAAGTTGAATTTTTGATATCACAGACAAATTTTGAGATATGTGGAAATTACAATTCCGGACACTTCCAGGGCACATTTTGGGGCACTTTTTGGGGTCGTTACAATATCTCCTCCTTCGGAACATTCGTCCCCTAATGTCAAACAGATGTATATGTGAAACACAAACATGACAATTTGAGTCCACATAGAGATGCAACAATGCACTTAAACATAATTCAAAAAATCTTATCATAAGTGTAAAATGAGCATAAACTTGTCAATTTAAAAATGAACATATGCAATAGCATGAGGGCTGAACTTAAGACTTGAGATCATATAAAGGACTTATATCAATACCTTGAGTTTGCATGGAGTGGAAAAGGTACGGATATCACTTTTGCATGTCCGCCTCGGCCTCCCAAGTAGCACTTTCCACTTGTTGATTTCTCCAGAGGAAATTAACGGAAGCCACCTCTTTGTTTCTCAACCTATTCACTTGCATTTCCAAGATTTGAATGAGAACCTCTTCATATGTCAAATTTTCTTCAACTACACTGACAACGTCAAGAGGCACAATGGCATTCATATCACCCACACATTTCCTATACATAGACACATGGAACACTAGATGAACAAATCCATTTCTCTAGGCAATTTCAACTCATAAGCTACCTTGCCAACCCTCCTCATCACCCTATAGGAACCCACATATCTTGGGGTCAACTTTCTCTTCTTACCAAAATGGACCACACCCTTCATGGGTGACACCTTCAAATATACCCAATCATCAACCTTGAATTTAAGCTCTCTTCTCCTCACATCGGAATGAGACTTCTGATGGATTTGGGCCGTGTTCAATCTTTCCCTAATCATCCTGACCTTCTCAAGAGCTTCCATAACAAGATTTGGTCCTAACAAAGCCACCTTACCAATCTCAAAACAACCCACCGGTGATCTACAATGTCTACTATAGAGAGCCTCAAAAGGAGCCACACCGATGCTAGAATGATAGCTATTGTTGTAGGCAAACTCAATCAACGGAAAATGATAGCCCCAACTATCTTTAAGTTCCAATGCATACTCTCTAAGCATATCCTCAAGGGTTTGGATGGTCCTTCAGCTTGACCATCCATTTGAGGGTGGAAGGCCGTAGAAAGCTTAACTCTAGTACCAAGACCCCTTTGGAAGGACCTCCAAAAATGTGAGGTGAATTGAGCACCACAATACGATGTGGTGGACAAAGGAATCCCATGCAACCTCACTAAATCATGGATGTATAATCTTGCATAATCTTCAGCCCCATATGTGGTCTTAATCGGCAGGAAGTGAGCCGATTTTGTCATCCTATCAACCACAACCCAAATGGAATCAAAACCTTTTCTAGTCTTGGGAAACACAACCACAAAATCCATATTAATCATCTCCCACTTCCAAGTAGGAATCTCTATGTCTTGGGTTAGGCCACCCTGCCTTTGATGCTCAGCTTTGACTTGATGACAACTATGACAATTAGAAACAAATTTGGCTATGTCCTTTTTCATGCCTCCCCACCAATACATGTCTCTCAAATCTCTATACGTTTTGGTGGAACCAGGGTAGATAGAATAAGAAGAGTTATAGGCCTCATCAAGGATCTTTTCTATCAAGCTAGCAACACGTGATACACACAACCTATCTTGGTATCCAAGGGCACCATCTCCCCCTTGGGAGAAAACCTCCACCTTGCCCTCATTCACCAAGGCCATCAATTATACAAGGAGGGATCAAGATCTTGTTTAGCTTTTACCTCCTTAACCAATGAGGATTTAGAACCATCAATAACAATAACATCACCATTACCAACTCCTCCAACCTAAACTCCAATCTGGCCAACTGATGCACTTCCCTAGCCATCTCCTTATCCCACTATCAACATGAGCTAGGCTACCTATCGACACCCTACTCAAGGAATCCGCCACCATATTTGCCTTATCGGGATGGTAATGCACATTCATGTCATAATCATTAAGAAGTTTTAGCCACCTTCTTTGTCTCAAGTTGAGATCTTTTTGAGTAAAGACGTATTGGAGGCTTTTATGATCAGTGAACACATCTACATGCACCCCATACAAAAAATGTCGCCATATTTTCGAAGTAAATACTACGACGACTAATTCAAGATCATGGGTAGGGTAGTTCTTTTCATGCACTTTGAGTTGCCTAGAAGCGTAGGTTATCACCTTACCCTTTTGCATTAGCACACAACCCAAACCAACTCTAGAAGCATCACAATACACCTAAATCCCTCAAGCCTATATGATAATGACAATATAAGAGTGTTCATAAGCTTATTTTTCAAGGTTTGGAAGCTCCTCTCACATTCATCAGTCCACACAAACTTAGCCTTCTTTTGAGTAAATTTTGTCATAGGGGAAGCAATAGAGGAGAACACATTCACAAATCTCCGATAATAGTCCGCTAAGCCTAAGAAGCTCCTGATATCCGATGTGGTCAATGGTCTAGGCCAATTTCTAATCACATCGGTCTTCTTAGGATCCACTATAATACCATCCCCGACACCACATGTCCAAGAAAGGCAACCTCCCTCAACAAAATTTCACACTTTTCATATTTAGCAAATAATTTCTCCTCCCTCAATCTTTGCAACACAACCCTCAAATGAGCTCTATGCTCCTCCTCACCATGGGAATAGATCAAAATATCATCAATGAAGACCACAATAAAGGAATCAAGGTAGGGTTTAAAGACCCTATTTATTAAGTCCATAAAGATGGCCGGTGCATTGGTCAACCCAAAAGACATCACAACAAACTCATAATGCTTATATCTAGTCCAGAAGTCGTCTTAGGAATATCACACTCCCTCATCTTCACTTGATGGTACCTAGACAAAGATCAACCTTAGAGAAATGGCTTGCCCCTTGTAATTGATCAAACAAATCATCAATCCTTGGAAGAGGATACCTATTCTTGATGGTGACCCTATTGAGTTTTCGGTAGTCAACACACATCCTAAGGGACCGATCCTTCTTTTTCATAAAAATTATTGGTGCACCCCAATGTGATTTGCTAGGCCTAATGAACCCCTTCTCCAACAAGTCCCTCATTTCTCCTTCAACTCTTCAACTCCGCTGGGGCCATACGTTAAGGGTGGAATAGAAAAGGGTTGAGTATCGGGGAGGAGGTGAGTGCCAAAGTCTATTTATCTTTTGGGAGGAACACTAGGAAGGTCATTTGGGAAGACATCAAGAAAACTCATTTACAATTGAAACCGACTCTACGAGAAGGACTTTAGACTACATATCCCTAACCCTCACAAGATGGTACAGAAATCCCTTAGAGATTATCTTACAGGCTTTAATGCAAGAGATGAATCTACCCTTGACCACCACATCTTGACTCTCCCAATCAAGGATGGGTTCATCTGGGAATTGAAATTTGACCCCACGGGTTCTACAATTAATAGAAGCATAGTATGTATGCAACCAATCCATCCCAAGAATAATATCGAAATTAACCATGTCTAACTCAACAAAATCACAAGGCAATATTTTGTGCAAGATGCAAATAGGAAAACCTCTATAAACTTTTCTAGCAACAATAGATGCACCAATAGGAGTAGACCCCTCATATGGCGCATGCAACAACTTGGGGTCAACGTGAAACTTTTTTTCAACAAAGGGGGTAACAAAAGAAAGAGTGGCACCTAGATCAATCAATGCATACACATCAAATTCAAAGATTTTTAACATACTGTAACGACATTGAGGACCTCATCCACCCCTTGCCTCCCATGCGAAGCATAAAACAAATTGTGCCTTGGGGCACCATCTTGTTGGCTACCTCTCCCCAAAGGAACTACATTAGTTCCTTGTGGACGAACATCTTTGACCTTGTTGCGATTTCGATGACAATCTACCTTTTTGGGACCAACTTCCCCACAACCAAAGCATGCATTAGTTTCTCTCAAACATAGGCCCTTATAACCCTTAGCACACTTAGGACACATCTCAGTAGAAACCACAACACCAATACCTTGGGTCCTTGGGAAGTCATTGGTAAATACCCTATTAGAAGTATGAGAGGACCCTTGGCCTTGGTGTATCCTACCACCCTTTTGGAACTTACCGTCAAAACGGGCCCTCTTTGCCTCATGAACCCTCCTCTTCCTCAATTTCTCCTCTTCTATTTACTCGGCATAGAACATCAAACGTGACAAGTCCATGTCACTAATAGAAAAGGCAGACTGACACTCGTCACTAACCAAGTCGTACACACCCATCACAAATTTGTTCATCCAAGATCTTGAGTCGGCCACCAAATGTGGAGAATATTTCGAAAGTTGGTTGAACTTGAGAGCATACTCCCTCACACTCATGGACCCTTGTCTCGAATTCATAAATTCTACCAACTTAGCTTCCCTAAGTTCAAGGGAAAAGAACCGATTAAAGAAGGCCACCTTGAACTCCTCCTAAAGTACCATATAGTTGACTCCCTTTTCCTCCTTCCATTGGTTGTACCATATTTGTGCTACCCCTTTGAGTTGGTAAGCCGCCAACTCTACCTTATCCTCCGCCCTCACACCCACAATAGGAAAAATCTTGTAAACCTTATCAATGAATTCTTGAGGGTCCTCATTCACCTTCGACCCATAGAATTCTTGAGGATTCGTTCTCATGAAGTCTCTTACCTAAGAGGCCGATGTAGGAGCCTAAGGGAATAGGCCCCTTGATTGGCTTAATTAGCCACCACTTGTGCATGCAAGGTAAGAGCATCCCTAATCTTTCTATTGGTCGGTTGCTCCTTGGGCATGCTGGCTCATCTTCTTCTCGTGTTAGGAATGATCTAGCATAGAAAACAACAAGCGTTAGGGAAGGAAAGCTTACTTTAACATTATAGCACGACTTTGAACATGAAGAAGGGAAACATTTCCTAAAATGTCTCATAGCCTCCTACTCATAGTTGTGGTGCACAACACATCATGAATAGGACTCTAATCAAAACAGTATGTTGGACTTCGAGGATCTAACATCCTAGTGCTTTTACACCATCTCTATCACGACCCATGCCTAGGGCCTAGACATGTCCGATGAATGGGGAACCCGAAAGAGCCCAAACTAGCCTCACACCATATCATTACACATCCTTGATCACGGAAGCAATTAAAATGACATTGAAAAATAATCATAAACAAGGAAATTAGGACTAAGGATAAACTTTCATATCATAACATCAAGAAACAAGAAGGTCAAGACTCATAACATAGGTACATATCATGTCCAACAACACCTTTATTATATAGATAAGAGCGGGGGCCAAGATAAGTAACCGGGCTAACCCTCATAGTCAATACATAATCAAAAGAAAGATAGTCTTAAAATATAGCAAGAGATCATGAGCAACATTCCTAAAATGGAATACTCACCAACAAGATCAAAGGACTATCGAACTAGCCGCGTGGAGGAGGAGGATGATCAAGCCGTGCTCCGGTTCCTACATGGTGACATCATGTAGGCATAAAGTATGCATTAGTATGTTTGGATGTACTAAGAATGTAGAATGCAATAAAACAAGAGATAGGCAACATAGGCA
The DNA here is from genome assembly GCA_011800125.2 of Solanum clarkiae. Lineage (NCBI taxonomy): Eukaryota > Viridiplantae > Streptophyta > Magnoliopsida > Solanales > Solanaceae > Solanum > Solanum clarkiae. The sequence continues at coordinate 7,773 of JAABOM020045542.1, read as the reverse complement.
AAATGCATAATCATAAGCAATGAATAGCATACTAACAATATGACATTTACGAATGATACTTGAAGTAAAACATGATCATATAGAATACAAAATATGTGAAAGAAGAGAGCATTAAACTATTGGTGGATCATCACACCCTACTACCCTTGCTGATTGAGATACAAACACCGTCAATATGTTGGTGGATCGTTGCACCCTACCACCCATGGTGCTTGAGTACAAACCCCCCCCATAGGTTGATGGGTACAAATCTCCAACAAGGTTGATGGGTAGTCCCACCCCACCATCCATGGTGCTAGAGTTAAAACCCTCCGATAAGTTATCAAGGTACGAACCCCTTGACAGGGTTACCCGGCACGCAACCTCTCAGTAGGCATGGTCACATTCCAACACTATATAGAGAATACCATATACATACATTCACTTCATCATCATATAGTTCTCATATACATACCTTCATTTCATCATCATATAATCATTCAACTCATTAGACGTGCATTGGACCTTCAATTCCTCAAGAAATCATAACCAGACATTTTATCAAACACTTAGATAGTGTGTAGCGATAGTGCAAAATCATTCAATTCAAGAGTGTTATCATGCTACAAAATCTAATATAAAACCATCAATATATACTTGGTGACATCCTCAAGCAATATAAATCAAAACCCTTCATCAAATCATATAATAGAGCTTGGTTTCATAGCTCAAACATTGTAATACGGTCACAATTTCATAACCTCCAACATAGTGTGTAGTGATTTTACTAATAAAAAGATTCATGAATAAATAATGTTTAAATCATGCAAATTTAAGTAAAAAAAGATTGGGTATCATGGGTGAAAGGGACTATGAAAGAAACCCATGTACCTTAGCTTTGGAGATGAACATGATGAAGATTGGAGATGGAGACTTGAAGCTTGAGCGCAATCCTTAAGAATCCAAAATGGTTTTGAGACTTGAGTTTAGGAGTAAAATATTTGGCTAAGTGTTTGAATAAGTATTGGGAAATGTTTTGAATTATATGACGGTGAGAGATCTCTAAGTATAGGTATTTTCACGTTTGGAAACACTTAGGCCCGAGATTTAAAAGTCTTGGACCGAAGTCAAAACTAGGCCAAAATTAACACACATGTGCACCCTTGGCGCATCGTGCCAGGGGCGCCAAAAACTTCACTGGAAATTGTCACTTGAAAAAATAAAATTGCTAATTGTTTTCTCTTAAATCAGGGTTAGACCCATTCTCCACTCAAAATGATCCTCTGATCAAGAATATGAAGTCGGATTTTCGATATCATGCATGGATTTTGAGATATATCAAAATTATGATTTCAGGCAGTTTCGAGACACATTTTAGAGCAGTTTTTGGTGTCGTTACATGAACTTTTTCCAAATTGCATGATATTAGCTTGGTTTACTATTTCTCTTTCTTATGATGCCAAAAGGTGAAAAAGACTGTGTTGATAGAGAGAAGTTGTGAACAAAATATTGGTTGACAAGGAGAACTGATTAATTGGGGAACGATGCTGGTCATTATCAAAAAGAAAAAAAATGTTATATAAAGTTTTTATGATTTATAAACTACAAGACTAGGTATAGGAACCTGGTCCTATATGTAACATCTTGTGAGGATAGAATTGGGAACAACTATAAAAGCTGACATCACCAGTTGTGGTTGGTAGACACAACGGAATACAACAGGCTCTCAACTAATGGAATTGCACTTGGTTTGGTTTTTTCATTCTTTATTATACACTTTGACAAGAAACAATCTATATTTTGAACATGATTTTCAAGATCAAAAGTAATTTTTCTCAAAGAAGAACAAGCTAACAAGAATAGCAAGGGACCTAACAAAGTTATTTGATGAAAAGTCTTTAGTTTTATCTTAGTGAGTTGTGTCGTAACATAATAACATTATAAGAGATAAAAAGAATTTAAATCATTCTCATTTCATGGTCTAAGGTCATTGAGTTCATGGATAGAGTTAGCTTTGAAGTTTTATTTGAAGTTTATATCAATTATGGTTAGTTGGTGTAGTAGGCAATAGAGTCATTGTAATCTCTATAAGTTGAAAAGATGGAATAAAAAAAAATTGCAGACAAATCTATCCATAGTCAAGTACTACAAGACGTAACCACAACCTCTACATAGAACCATGGGTAATGGAAGGCCTATTAGATGGAGACAAGTGTTAGGTAAAATTTAGGGGTTTCTGGACTTTTCCTACAGCTCAATAGGTTGATCCCGTACATGGGAGTAGAGTCATAAATCGGCCTCATAGATGAGGTAGGGAGAAAATGAAATTTGACTAAGTGTGAAGGTCATGTACAAGAGAATTTATGACCCATAAAAGGAACTACGAATCATATTTTGTGTCATGGTTTGGACCTGAATTTCATATTGTATGACTTTTAGAAATGTAAGGACGAAACATATATATGGGTTATCATCCAAATGATAAACTATAGAAGGTGATTTCGTACATGGACTTCAGAAAACAAGAAGTTCAAATCTGACTTCCGTAAAACCATTCCACGAGTCATGTTGGACTATGATTCGTTGGTCCAATTCGTGATCAATCTGCAATAGCTTTTAAAGAAGGACATTTTGGGGCATCCTATCCTCTTAACCTCTAAACTAAGTCGTTTTGGCCCTATTTATACCAAATAATCATACCAACTCCCACTTATTTACTCATTCTCACCCAATTTCACAAAATCACTCAAAATCTCTCAAGTTCTTCCTCCTCAAGCATCTATTAGATATGTCAAGCCAAGGTTTCAATATTTTCTACCCAATTCTATATTTTCATCTATTAATTTCATCTAAGGTATGTGGATATTAATCAATGGGTACCTTACATCCATGGAATCCAAAGATTTTTCAACTTTTCCTACTCAATTCAAGTATGTAATTTTCATAGGCTTTTATGATTTTTCTTCAATTGCATATATTATGAATTATATTATATTTGATCTATTTTGATGTGAACTTATGATTAATTATATGGTTTTGATGAATTTTAAGTAAACACTCTGTAAGGCTACCTAAAGTCAGTGATCTTCATTGTGGGTTTTTCAATTATGATTTTAATTATTATGATTCTTCATGATTATGGGTAATTTTAATAAACTGAATGTTTTAACATTGATTTGATATTAAATTCATATTATTTATTCTAGTTTTTAATGAATTATGAACATGAATGATAAGGGCTTCTCTCCAAGTTTATGAAAGCTTTTCAATTATGTTTTTATGAAGTCCCTTCAATGAATGAATGAATAGATGGATGAAAGTTGGTGAAAAATTTTCTTTTCTAATCACGAATTTTAAGTGTGATAAAGGATAATTCTCACATTGATAAATTATTAAAGTCGATGAGTTACTCTATACCCAAGGTTGTTTACGTGAACTTTAAAGCCATGGTTGATTTATGATTTACTATTTTACTATAATTTCTCTTTTCTGTGTGCTTTGATTTAGCAATGAGAAGGTTATTCTCCCAAGGGAATCCTAAAAACAAGTATTTGTCTAAAACTATATGCCACCAAGGTTACCTTATCGGCTAGACTGATGGATCCACATTAAGCACCTCATGATTGATTGATAGTACCATCACAGATTCTGCTAAGTAGCACCATCATGGTGTCTTCCTTGACAAGAAGCCTCTCTTTTATCTATATGGGAGTTATGTTTGATTTCGTAATATAACTTGCATGGTCTTATTGCTGTTTAAGGTTGATAATCCACAAATGAATAAGGTTTATTTGTTATGCTCATTATGATATATTGATGCATTGACCTCATGACTTTACTTATGCTCCATTGATGTTCATTCATGTTACATTACTCTTGGCCTTTGCATCTTTTGTCTTCTGCACCTTATTACTCATAATTACTATTCATTACCCACATACATAGTGCATTCAAATATACTAATACATATTTTATCTGTATTTTTAAATTATGTGTGATTGGATTATCTTCACTCACTTCATGACTTGTTGGCTTGGGATTACACACTTGATTGGCAAGCCTTCGTGCTCCAAAAGCTATCGATTGAACTTATGATTTTATTGTTTTCATTTTTAGACAACATTTTTTACTTTGTATTTGAGGGTGAGCTAGGGACATGTCTTAGCCCCTCCACACCCCCAGGTTAGACTATGTAGAGGCATTATTGGATACTATGTGTAAAAGTCTATGTTGTCTAGACTTGATCACTTATTTATCTTGAGTTACTCTTGAGACCTACTTCCCTGCTTCCTATTGTCTATTGATTGATTAATGCTTATATACCTTGTAATGCTCATGTATGATATGTAACATGTCTTGATTGGAGTCCTTTGGGATTTTGATTACGGTGTCACGCCGAGTGCCTAGCTTGGGTCGTCATAGTTATTTCTTTGGTGTTGAAATAGAGATGTTACAAGAGGAGAGATTAAGAGTTTTATTCCTAGGTTACAAGAGTTAGTAATCAAAATATTCAATCATTAATTAGCAGAGTTTGTAGTGAAATTTTATGTAATAGTGTGTAGTTTTCTCCTCTCTTGAGCAAGGGGGTTTCCATATGAACTCTTTATTTTCCTTATTCTAAGCCTTTTACTTTATATACTCACTACTAAACATAGGGTAAATAGTGGAGATAAAAACAATAATCATTTCCGCTTCAAAAAGTGACACCATATACAATGTTGATCATAGTTTATTTGACATTTCTTTTTTTAAAATTAAAAGCAATAGATAAGGACTTTTTGTCCATCATTTTTGGTGAATTTTTGGTGCAAAAATAAAAAATTATAAATTAATTAATAATGATGCTATTGGGACTCAAGCCTATCCCTTACTTGTAACGTGGTACTCAGAATCTCAAAGGACTCTAAACTAGCCACATGACGTACATAATCATACTGACATTAAGAAAATCATGATGCAGAAGTATAACAAAAATAGTTTAGATATTTTCATAGCATAGAATAGAAAGAGAAGTCTAAATGGACAATATAGACTTATATTTGAAAGCCTCTACTACATAGATGTGATTAGATCACTGAATAGTTTGAAATTGAAATAGAGAAAAGTCTAAATTTTGACATGAAATTATATTGTTGAAATATGAAGACTCACTAACATCCAGATTGAATAGTTGCTATTGGCCACGAGCGTGAGATGGAGCATCTGCATCTATATAATTAAACAAAATGGGCAAAGATATGCGACCAACACTACAAAATCTATTGAGTATGTGAGATCCAATCTGCTACAATTTTGATGTTAAAATTCTCAAGTAAGAAAACATGAGAAATGTTTCTTGGAAATCATGGAAATGAGACATGAACGGTCAATGCGTTTTAAGAAAAAGATAATAGAAACCTTGAGGAAGCACAAGTTATTATAGAACATACTGATATGTAGGATATTAACTTTCACTAACAATAAGACCATGTAAGCTATATCATGGAATTTTGTGTAACTTCCACAACAAAAAAAATAGAGGCTACTTCTCAAGGTAGACTTCGTATCATATTATATCATACGCTATTTGTGGATCAACTAGCTAAGCCAATTAAGATAACTTACGGTTGCACATAATTATGCGGCTAGGGCTTGATACTAGATACCCCACACCAGGCTTCCACCTGAAATCCCCCCCCCAACCATCCTATGTCAAATCCCAACATAACGTGAAATGATAATAATCAACTACCGATCATGTCATAGCTCATATAATGTGAGAAATCAACATTATGAATTCAAAAATTGATGAAAACCCCTTTCAACATTATTCATTTGTGAGAAATCATTTCGCAATCATTCATACTTTCTTAAAAACATCCTTTGAACATAATACATCATCTTCGTAAAATATACATTAAATCATGATTATAGTTCAACGAAAATTAAGTAATAATGCACAAGTTCGTAGGAAATCTACTTTAGATCATGCATATTACTAAATTCATGCATGATCAAGTAAAATAATACCACTTTAATCATAACTTATCACGACCTTACTTCTCAAGACGCTGACACCTACCACGTATTACCACCGATAGGCAAGCAACCCACAACCCAAAGCTCTAAGTAATGGGTATTTGGGGGAAAATTATCAGAACTAAGGAAAGGCAACACATAAGACACACAAAACAGAGCTAACCAAATATATATATCATATATAACTAAAAATGGGAAGATCTTGACCTCAAAGTTGGATTACCTTTTTGCCCTTATGTCATTATTTATTTACCCTTATGCCATTACTTATTAAATATTAATTTTAATTAAGTATACATTAAATTAAAATATTATAAAATATTTAATTAATTAAATAGTAATTATATTGTATTATATATGCAAAAATTTATGTTATTCTTTAATTTGCAAATTTCATATATATATATATATATATATATATATATAAACCTAAAAGAGGAAACAAAAATAGTTGAAAGTTGAAAATACCCAAATAACCCTATAAAGTTGAGTTACTCCAATAATACCATTAGAAAGAAATAAATTGTTCCTTTGTAAATTCTAAAAACTAAATTATATTTAAATATCATATTAATAATACCTATAATTTGGATTATCATTTTTCTCCTATGATAAATCAAATATTTAATGAAATAGGTTAAATAATATTATTTTGCTCCTTCAGTTAAAAAAATAACTATTAAATAATTTTGTCAATTACATGAATCAAACGTGATGGGAAATAAAGTGGTACTTTAATGCTCACACAAATGACAATTCATACTATACAAAACCAATTGCTTTAAATTCATAGATCATAAATCATTGTAATTTCTATAATTTGTGTTGTTTATCTTTTGATTTTCTTAACTAATTGACCTTTCAAATTTTAGAACTTTTAAATTTGTAACTTATAAAGGAATTCCAAAGAACAATATTAAGAAATAGTATATAAAGGCAACAAATGATTTTCATTTTCATCAAATTTAATTTTGGTTGAGAAGTTCTTTTTTAAATTTTTTTGACAAAAATCTTGGCTTCCATTCATTCTTTTTCTTTTCTATTAAGAAAAATACTGCATGAAGTAAAAAGAAAATGATACATGATAACTATATAGAGTTGACGAATATTGGAATTGAATAATTTTCAGACTCACCTTCAACCTTAATGGTATGATATATAAAGATCATTATCTCCATTCAATTGCAGTACCAGATATTCAAAAGTTCTGAAAAAGAGGGGATTGATTTCTTTGAGAGGCTATTTAGAATTTTTATTAATTTGATTAATTCTTACAGTGTATTGTGATTATAGTTACTATAGAAGAGAGAGTGTAATACACATGATTCATCATATAACTCTTTATGGCTTAAAGATTTAATGTTATTTGTGTATTTGGAAGGAGTATAATGATATCTAGGAGTACTTTATCACAAAATTCAATAATTAATGTATTGTCTGTGGAACACTTATGCTAATTTGTTTGTTATTGTTTATACAATAGTTAGATATCCATGATTTCATGAGGTCTATATTGAATTTTTCTTGTTTGTGATTTGTAATTGTCTTCACATGTGACTTTTAAAAAATGTTAAAATATGAGTTGATGTTTCATGGTTTTGATATTTTGAATTCTCTGTTGGAGTAGATGATCTTCATATTTGAATTTACTAATTCATTCTACGGAAAGAATAAAGAATATATATCCTCCATGTGTAAATATAGTATCAAACTTCAGAAAAAAGAGTTTGTTTTACTTTGATACAATAATGGAATAAGAATTGTCTTAAACATCAA
>JAABOM020045541.1:0-53708 GCA_011800125.2 Solanum clarkiae | reverse complement strand
GCCCCAACATTGCCTTTCCATTCAAGAACTGCCTCATTTGGAAAGTGGAAATACACTCTCTTAGTTCGGCAATCCAAAATGGCATAACAAGAAGCTAACCATTCCATACCCATTATAACATCAAATTCCACCATTTCTAGCTCAATAAGGTCATCCGATGTGTCACGGTCGCAAACAGTTACTACACAGTCATAATAAACCCTTCTAGACATAATAGATTCACCGATTGGTGTAGACACTTTAAATGGTTTGTTCAATAATTTGGGCGTTCTCTTAAGCTTCCTAGCAACTAGTGGGGTGATGTATAAAAGTGTAGAACCAGGGTCAATTAATGCATATACATTATGTGAAAAGATGGACAATATACTTGTGACCACATCCGAAGAGGCTTCAAAATTTTGTCGACTCCCCAGTGCATAAGTGCGATTCTAGACCCCGCTAGAGCTAGTTGTCCCTCTAACACCTCTACCACGACCCGTAGGTGCTTGCTGACCCCTATCTGCTGGAGGAACTGATGATGATGATGCAACAGTTGACCCAGTAGATTGTGTCGTACCACCCATACGTCTCCTTGGGCACTCTCTCATTATATGCCCTGACATACCACACCAATAGCAAACATCTGTCCCAACACGACATATACCCGGATGACTTCTTCTGCACTGTCTACAAGGCTGCGTAGGAATTATTTTTTGGCCTACTAAATATCCTGCTATCCGGGTACCTTGCCCTTTACTTCTCGAACCAAACTGATTTCTTCTAGACCCCTGAAGTTGAGGTGGAGCACTGGTTGCAGAGTAGGAGGATGATGGCCTAGGCAGTCTATTAAAAAACAGAGGCCTGGGCTCACCTTGGGATGGGGTAAATTTTCCTATAGATCTGGCTTTTTTGGCCTGCTCCTTTTCCAATTCTTGTACCCTTCTCCTCTGCCTTTGATCTTCTAATTTCTGTGCAAAAGCTTACATTCTTGCTATATCCATATCTTTGTTCAAGGAGGCAATGGTGCGATCTCTGACCAGATACATATCTAACCTATCTACATATCGATGAACTCTCTCTGCCATGGTAGAAACTACATTAGGAGCGTACCTTGCCAGGGAATTAAATTGAAGGCTATACTCCCTCAAGCTCATATTCCCTCGGTAGAGATTCAAGAATTGATCTGCACGGGCCTCCCGGATCTCTATTGGTAAGTAATGGTCAAGAAAGGCATCTTTGAACTCCTTCCAAGTGATTGGGTCATCTATACCTTTGGATTGCTTCCAGGCTTCAAACCACAATATAGCCACACCCTTCAGCCTATATGTCGCTAACTCGACAACTTCTGTACCACTCACGCGCATAACATCTAAGGTACGCTGAATCTGATCAATAAATTCTTGGAGGTCTTCATTAGGATCTGACCCAGTGAAGTTTGGAGGGGTCAAATTAAGAAAATCACGTATCCTGGAACTAGCTGCCATACATGTACCACCTGTACCCATAATTGGACCTTCCTGCCTTTGACCTTGACCAGTAACTATACGGGTCAATAGTTGTACTGCATTTCTCAGATCCTGCATGGTAGCATCAATAGGTGGCTTCGGGGGAATTTCACTGCTCACTAGTTCATTAGGAACTGGACGAGTTGGAGATGTCTGCGATAAAGACTCTTCTTGAGCCTCATTCTGTTGCCTCACATGAATGGGTGTACCATCCACCACTTCTACTACCTTTCCTTTACCTTTGTTTTTTCTTGTTTCAGGAATACTTGTTGTACAAAAAAATTTAGGGGTTAGACACAATCAACCTATTACACTTCGCTTTATGGCACGATCCAAAGAATGAAAAGAAGTAACAACTCCTAAATGCCACGTAGCCTCCTGCTTATAAATGTGGTGCATAACACATTGATAAATAAGACTTTGTTCATACATGGCATAGTGTACTTATTGTCTATATCCTATGCATTTTTATAATGATGGCTTGTATCATTGTTGCATAGCATCCCACATACTTAGTATATTCAAAAGTACTAATGCGTACTTTATGCCTACATGATATCATCATGCAGGAACCAGAGCTCCTTTTGATCATCCTCCTCCGTATGGCTAGTTTGGTACTTCGGAGAAAGCATTGGTTTTTGAGTCCTCAATTCTGAGGACAATATCTACTTATTTTATGTTATGTGTGACACTCCTTCTTTATGCTGATCACTTATTACTATGAGGGTGAGCCTAGGAAGTGTCTTGGCCCCCGCTCCATTCTAGTGTAGAGGTATTGTTGGAATACTATGTTTCTATATGCTTTCAAGATTGACCCTTCTTATACTTCTATTTTTATGAAAGATTTCCTTAGTCCTTCTTTCATTTTTACTTGACTATTGTTATTGCTTATTTTGCTTCCACAACTAAGGATATCTGCATGTTACGATCAAGAGGCTTGTTTGAGTTGTCTTAGGACTTCTCATTCGCCTTGTCACATCTAGGCCTTAGGCTTGGGTCATGACGAAACTAAAAGGTCTCCTCCTAAAAAAACGATGGCTCACCAAATGTGGAAATAAGAAGCTAGACCTTAATGATGCGTTGGCCGAAGTCCTCTATCACTTGTATCTACATCATTAACGATGCAGGCCCAAATAGACATTAATAGAATAATTATATTGGTATTTAAAATGGCTCAAGGAAATAGTAAATGCTCAAGCTTGATCAGTCAACTCGACTTAAAGATTGACGCAACAGCTTATGACTCAACTAAATGAATATGTAAGTTTAAGGTTTAAAATCATGCTTTGAAAATAACCGTTATTATGCAACTCCGTTTAAAACATTATATGCTGAATTAGGTGTTACATAAGAGTTTGTATTAACCAACTTCCAACCCAACCATCTTTAGTTTAGTGATGCAGAATGTAGGCGATGTCATTGCCATGCCCGTCCTAAATTTGCCAAGGTGATGGATGATCCAAATCTCTTGGATCCAAAATAAATGCCCATTTTTAGGACATGAGTTGCCTGAATTAATGGTGCAACTTCCCTACACTGGCAGCATAGTTTATGGCTTAGAGTAGTTACTTAGTCACTCCCACATAGGTGTTCAATACTCCTCCCATGACTAAATTATGCTCATGTCAATCAACTCAAATAGCATCTCATTATATTTTCTCCAATCAACTCAATTCAATCACTCAATAACTCAACTAATCTGAATCATCAATCATACTGAAACGACCCAAAAAGTGCCCAAATTTTGCCTCAGAAGTGCCTAAAATTATAATTTCTATATATCTCAAAATTTGTGTATGAGACTGAAAATTCGACTTCACATTCTTGATCAGGTGGTAAAATTGAGTGGGAAATAGGTCTAACCCTGATTTTAGAGCAACCGTATAAAAATTTCATTTTCCCAAAAAAATTATTCAAGAATCGATCCGCATTGGTATCGAGATGCACAACTGTCATAGACCAGTGTAAAAATGTCCTCCGTGTTGGATCCGTATCGTGGACCAAATATGGACCTAGGTTATTTTGTTGCCAGTTTTTTCAATTCGGTCCAAGGCTTTTGGGCCTTGGGCCTAAGCCTTCCTATGCGTAAAAATATCAATACTTATCCATATTTCAACACTATATCATACAAGACATTCATCAATATTCTCTCAAACACTTAGACAAATATTTCACTCAAAACTTTAAGAGCAAAAACTCATTCCGGATCTTAAGGATTTCATTCAAACTTCAAGTTTCCATTTCCAATCTTCATCAAGGAAATCTCCAAAGCTAAGGTATGTGAGTTTCAACTATTGGGTCCTTTCACCCATGATGTCCAAACATCTTTTTTTACATAAAACTCATGTTTCTAAGTTGATTTACGTATGGGTCTTACTTACTATGAATTTGACCATGAACTATGTTGGGGTTTCATAAAGGTGTGACTGGTTAAGCATGTTTGAGCTATGAATCTTTGATATATCTTGAGATTTCATGAAGGGTTTTGATGTATATTGCATGAGGCTATTACCAAGTGTTGGTGGGTGGTTTGAAATTGAATTTACTTGCATGATTTCACTCTAGAACTGCATGGTTTTATACGAGCATTACGCACCTGCCAAGTGTTTAATAAAATGTCCAATTAATGCTTCTTGAGTTGTTGAAGGCCTAATGCATGGTATATTAGTTAAGTGACTTTATAATGATGAAAGAGATGTGTATATATGCTGATTTCATGAATGACATCTATAGTGTTGGAAGTTGATCAATTGCCTTGCTCGGGAGGTAGTAGGCCCGTGCAACCATGTTAGGGGGTTTGTACCTCAATTGCCTTGTTCAGGAGGTATTAGGCCCGTGCAACTTCATTAGGGGTTTTTTACCTCAATCGCCTCACCACGGAGGTGGTAGGCCTTGTTACTAAGGATAGTCTCCTCCTATACATGTAAGATATTCTATGTAAGCATGTTTTACTACAACCATCATTTATGCACCATATTGCTATATGCTAATTTATTTCCTAAAGATGCATTTTTCCACATGGCTAGTACGATTTCTTTCAAAGCAAGTTGGTGAGTCCTCAACTTCGGGGACAATGTCTTTGATCTTATGTTATGTATAAAGACTCTCTTTCCTTTATTTACATTTTTGACTATGAGGGTGAACCTTGTTGCTTGTGTTGGACCTCGCTAAGTGCCATGTTTAGATGTGTTGTTGGAAATGTATGATGTATTAATGTTATTCTATGGGCTTGTTATGTTTTTATGGTATCAAAGATGTCCCTTAGTCTCATGTTCCCTTTTTATTATCTCTTATGGTTGTTTTATTGCTTCGGCGACCATAGATGTGTAATGATATGTTAAAAGGCTTGGTTGGATTCCCTTCGTTTTTCCCATTCGCCGTGTCACGTCTAGGTCGTGTCACGTCTAGGCTCTAGGCATGGGTCGTGACACATACATGAACTTTAGACTCTAACTCAAACTCAAATAGTCATTTACACTCCACTCAATGATACATATCACATGAAACACGTAAGATGCTCAATATGTATGCACGTATACTGATAATATGTTCCTCGTGCTTAGTCATGCTCAAATTGCTCAACTCAAACAATCACAATCATGGACTCAATCCAATCAATGCAACAAAGGTTATATAGAATGATACAATTCAAGTTCATTGCATTGAATGCATATTTTATACTCCAATTTCATATGACCAGCATATAACTCATTGATTTATTCATAAATACACAAAGAAACTCAAAATAAATGCAAGCAACTCGAAAATTATGATCATGAGATTTTCAATATTCTATTATTATACATGGACTTGACCCAATTAAATTAAGGGGAGCGTGAAAGGATTCTGTTCTAGAAATTTGTAAGCCTTAAGTACTTGGAATTATGAAAAACCATCAACTATTTGACAATCCTCAAGCATGAACTCAAAACCCTTATTTTTCTCCCTTTTTGATGCTCTGAAGAATAAGTGTATAATGAGGGATAATACACCTATGGTACTGATAAAGAGCTAAAATAATTCAAAATCTCATAGGTTTTAATTAAAAAGGGGAAGAAAGAATGAAAATAGCCTCTATAAAAACTGTTGAGTGGAACCGCGAGATGTCGTCTACGGGTTGTACTTCAACTTACGGCCATAAGTAGCTCCTTATAAAGGAAGGTGTCAAAAAATTGAGTTTCTGGAAATAGAACCTGGATCTACAAATCACTTTCTACATCTCGTAAAATAAACAACAGATTGTCTGGTCACTCATCATTTCAAGGTTCAAAAATCTTGATATCTGGAATTTCAATCTACAAAACCTATTCTATGTGCCGCATGCTGACTCATCGCTCAAATATCCAGAAAATTTGATTTTGAATCATCAAGCTACGAAATATATTCTATGGGTCATGAAACATTATATAGTCCATACAACGTCTCGTACGTGGGCTTCAAACTTAGGAAAAAATTACTATGTCACATGGGCATCTACAAGGTCTTATCTACAGGTCGTAGATGACTCTATGGGCCATAGCTAACCTTTATGGTTTCTTCTAGTGACCATTCTGAGTCATTTTTTACTCAGTTTCTCTGGACATCTACTCAGGCTAGGTAGGACGAATTAGGGAGTGTTACACCTACCCAGCATGTACTTGTTATACTGATAACCCATAAACGAGAATGAAAATTTCCATGCTAGATATATACAAGTTAGGGTAAATTTATGTATTAATGAGGAATCAGACTGGGGAGTTAGTTCCACCGGATTACGCTCCACATGTTATTCACTCTAAGTGGTTGTTTTGAATCAAAATCAAACCCAATGGTTCCATTTTTAGGTATAAAACATGTTTCATTGCAAAAGAGTTCACTCAAAGACCTGGGATTGATTTTCATAAGACATACATTCCTGTGGTTAAACCCACAAAAATTCATGTTGTCCTCACTCTTGCTATACAAAAAAATGGAAATTACAGCAACTCAATGTCAGTAATGCTTTTATCTAGTGAAAGCTTTAAGAGGAGGTATTTGTGCCTCAACCCCCTGGCTATTAAGTTTCAGTACATCCCAATAATATCTGCCATCCCAAAAAGGCTATCTGCGGCCTGTGACAAGCTCCTAAAGCATAGTATGATGCCCTTACAAATTCTTTAATCCAAATGGGGTTTCACATGTCTAGATCTAATAATTCACTATTTATTCAACATAATTTGGGAGTCACTATTTGTATTTTGATTTATGTACGGGATATCATACTCACAGGCAGAAATGAAGCAATCATTCAATAAGTCATCAAATCTCTTTCCAAAAATGTTTCTCTCATGTATCTTTGTCTATTGCACTATTTCTTAGGCATTGAGGTACACAGAGAAGCCTATGGTGTCCTTCTTAGTCAATCTAAATACATACAAGAGAGCTACTATGTGACACTAAGATGCAAGAATGGAAAGGAGTTCAGTCACTAATGAGTAGGTCAGAACTACTACCACTACTGGATAATAAATCTCCCAAAACTGATGGCAAACAATATAGAGTGTACTTGGTAGGCTTCAGTACCTTTCGGTTACCCAACCTGGCCGTGTTTTGCTAAAGACCATAAAATGTATCCTTCAGAATCCTAGCCACATCCCACTATGGTACTAGAATTTTCCCATAACAATCTACTAACCTCGATCACTATGCCTATGATTATATAAATTAGGCAGGTGATATTAATGATCGTTGCTAGTTACATTGTTTACCTAGGTACAACAGATATTTCCTAATTCTCTCTTTAAAAAGCAATTGTCACCTACCCCTCTACTGAGGCTGAGTATCGATTCTTTTCTAAAACAAACTGGATCACTCACTTGATGAAGGATCTTCATGTCCCACTCTCTGCTGCTCTTACAATACTTTGTGATAACCTTGGGATCTTTACTTTATTCACAACTAAGTCCGTAATGTCCTAGAGCTATTATCATTAATTCATTCCATATACCAAATTGCACATCCGCTCACCAAACTGCTGTCCAAGGCACCCTTTCAATGCATGCTTCCCAAGTTATGTTTTGTCCCTTCATATTGAACTTGAGGGGACATAATAATGCACATTCCACTCAGCAGTTGCAATAATTTACGGCTTAAGTTACTTTATAATAACACACATAACATAAAATTGTACATGTATATTATTGAAACGACCCTCAAAAGTGCCCGAAAATATGCCTTGAAAGTGCCCAAAATTGTAATTTCTATATATCTCAAAATCCGTGTGTGATATCGAAAAGCTGACTTCATATTCTTGTTCAGGAGGTCATTTTGTGTAGAACATGTGTCTAACCCTGATTTTAGAGCAAACAATTAGTAATTTTGATATTCCAAAATTTCAATTCCAGAGAGCTTTTCGCGCCCTTGGCGTGACGCGCCAACGGCGCACACCTGTGTAATTTTTTGGTCGGTTTTGACTTCGGTCCAAGACCTTTATGTGTTGTTCCTAAGTGTTCCCAAGCGTGAAAAATACCTATACTTAGCTATTTTTCACCCTCATATCATTCAAAGCATTCCTCAATACTTATTTATACATTTAACAAAATATTTTACTCCTAAGGAATTCCTCTCAATCTTTAAGTGTCCATCTTCAATCTTCATCAAGTTCATCTCTAAAGATAAGGTATGACGGTTTCCTTCATGGGTTCCTTTCACCCTTGATAGCCAAGATCTCTTAACTCGAAATTGCATGATTTAATGTTGATTTATTCATTGGTCATATCTATTATGAAAATCACTGCACACTTTGTTGAGGTTCATGAAATTGTAATGATTTTACCATTTTTTGAGCTATAAATTTAATGTATATTTTAATATTTGATAAATGATTTTGATGTATATTGCTTGAGGGTGTTACCAAGTATCTATTGAAGGTTTTACATTGGATTTTCTAGCATGATTTGACTCTTGAATTGCATATTTTTTACACTAACACTACACACCCTCTATGTGTTTGATAAAATGTCCGGTTATGGCTTATTGAGGAGTTGAGGGCTCAATGCTTGTCTTATGAGTTAAATGACTATATGACGATGAAATGATGGTGAAATGCATACATGTATATAATGGTTAAAAGATGATGAAATGAGAACATAATGTTGATGAAATGCATGTATGCATATAATGGTTATATGTTGATGAAATGAGAATAGAATGATGCTGAAATAAATGTATGTATATGATTACTAGATGATGATGAGATGGATGAATGTATAAATGATATTGTTCTATATAGAGTTGGCTTGTGACCATGCCCTACTCGGGGATCACATGCCGGGTAACCGTTTCAAGGGGTTCGTACCCTGGTAACCTATCTGGGGGTTTGTAATCTGATCGCCATGGGTGGTAGGATGCGACTATCCATTAACTTTGTTGGGGATTTTGTACCCATAAACCTATCAGGGGGTTTGTACTCTGGTCACCATGGGTGATAGGGTACAACTATCCATCAACAATGTTAAGAGTTTGTACACGTCAACCTTGTTGGGGGGTTTGTACGCTATCAACCATGTTGGGGGTTTGTACCCATTAACCCATTGGGGGGTTTGTAACTTAACAACGTTATGAAGGGGTTCATACCTGATGCGTCTCTCCAAGCATGTGATAGGCCTTGGATCGCACTAAGAAATGGTCACTCCCTCCACATATGTTATGTTCGATGAATGTATGATTAAAGTCAAGCATCTTCCATTCATGTCATATTCCCATATGCTCATGTATTATCCAATTAAGCATTTCGATTGTGATGTCTGTCTATTGTTGCATTGTGTCCCACATACTTAGTACATTCAAAAATACTAACGCATACTCTATACCTACATGATGTCACCATGTAGGAACCAGTGCACCACTTGATTATCCTCCTCCTCCACGTTGCTAGTACGACTTCTATTAAGCTTGGTGGTGAGTCTTCTATTTCAGGGACGTTACTCATGATCTCTTGTTATGTATTAAGACTTTCTCTATTTTCCTTATGTATTGACTAAGAGGCGAGTTTCTTTTTCTTGGCTCTCACTGTTATTAATGTAGTAGAGGTATTGATGGACATGATATGTATCTATGCTATGATCTTTGACTCAACTGTCTCTTTATGTTTATGATATCGAAGTTTACCCTTAGTCCCAATTCTTTTTTTTTTGCATTTATCTGTTATTTTCATTCTAATTGCTTCCACGACCAAGGATATGTGATGATTTCTATAAGGCTTGTTTTAGGATCCTTCGGGCTCCCCATTCGCCTATTACATCTAGGCCCTAGGCTTACGCCATGAAAAACTTGGTATCAGAGCACTGGGTTGTTAGATCCTCGAAATCCAACACACCGCGTTGATTAGAGTCTTATTCATAGTTATGTTTTGAACCACAACTATGAGTACGAGGCTATGAAACATTTTGGGCAATATTTCCCTTCTGAAACGACCCCAAAAGTGCTTGAAAATGTGCCTCGCATAGCCAAACCTTTAAATTCCATATATCTGAAAATTCATTTGCTATTTCGAAAATTCGACTTAATATCTTGTTCAGGGGGTCTAAATTATGTTAAAAATGGTCTAATCCTAATTTAAGAGTGAATGATTAGCAATTATGATATTTTAAGAATGCAATTTCCTGTGGCAAATCCATATCGCTTCAACCACGCATTTACAAAAAGTGGACTGTTTTTTTACTCAGTCCAAGACTTCTAATTTTTGGGCCTAAGTATTCCCAAACATGTTTTCACCTATACTTAGCCAAATTTCACCCTTATATTACCCTAAACATTTTGCAATATTCACTCAAACACATAGACATTTTTTCACTCCCAAATTCAGTCAAAAACCCTCATCCTAAGCTAAGGTTGTCCATCAAGATTCTTCTTCAAGATTCAATTCTCCATCTCTAATCGTCATTAAGTTCATCTCTAAGCTAAGATATATTGGTTTCTTCATAGGTTCCTTTCACCCATGATACCCAAGCCTTCTTTTACTCAAATTGCATGGTTTAATGTTGATTTACAAATGGGTCTTGATTATTATGAAATTCACTACACACAATGTTAAAGCTATGTAGAGTTATGACTGTCTTACTATGTTTTGAGCTGTAAAGCATGGATCTATTGTAAGATTCGAGAAGGGGTTTTGATGTATATTGCTTGAGGGTGTTGCAAGTTGTTGATTGATGGTTTTGCAATGGATTTTCTTGAATGATTTTATCTCTTTATTTAATGGTTTTATAATAGTATTACACACTCTCTAAGTATTTGATAAAATGTCCAAATGTGGTTTCTTGAGGAGTTGAAGGTCCAAAGAATGAGATATGATATGATTAACCATATAATGATGAAATGAGCTTATATATATGATATATTCTATACAATGTGCTGCATTAGACCATGCCTTATCCCAGTGACCAAGTTGAGAGGTCAACATCTCAACCACTAGGTGATGGGTGCTATCATCACTAACTTTGATTAGAGGTTCATACCTCACACACTAGGGTGATGGGTGCTATCATCACTGACCAGGATGAGGGGTTTGTACCTCACATGCTAGGGCAATGGGTGCTATCATAACTAACATTGATGGGGGTTTGTACCTCACACACTAGGGTGATGGGTGCAATCATCACTAACTTTGATGAGGGGTTTGTACCTCACACACTAGGTTGATGGATGCTATCATCACTAACCTACCAAGGGGTTTGTACTTTGGAAATCTAGCTTAGTCTCTTCTACACATATGATGTCCTATATAAGCATGAGTTACTTAAGCATGTTTTACTTATGCATTGATCATACATGCCATATTGTTATATTATGCCTATTGCTTATTATTTTGCATTTTGATCACGATGCCTAATTTTTGTTGCATTGCATCCTACATACTCAGTACATTCAAACATACTAATGCATACTCTATGCCTACATGATGTAACAATGAAAGAATCAGTGCCCAAGTGGATCATCCTCTCGCTCCATGTGCTAGTTTGATACTACTTAAGCTAGTTTGTGAGTCCTCCACTTCAGGGACCTCAATCTATGATGCTCTTATTATGTATTGAGACATTCTTCATTATTATCTATTTTGACTATGAGGATGAGCCCGGTTACTTTGCCTTGGCCCTGCTCTTATCTATGTATTAGAAGTATTTGTTGGACATATTATGTATCTATTCTAAGAGCCTTGACTCTATTATTCTTGATGTCTATCGTATGAAAGTGACTTCCCTTAATCCCAGTTGTCCCACTTTATCATCTCTTGATGCTTCGTTTATTGCTTTCGCGATCAAGGATGTGTAATGTTGTTCCAAGAGACTTTTTTGGGGTTCCTTCGGGTTCCCCTTTTGTCATGTCACATCTAAGCCCTACGCTTGGGTTGTGACACCTTTTTCATATTCTAAGTCATGTTATAGAGTTGGTGTAAGCTTTCCTTCCCTAGCGCTTGTTCTTTTCTATGCTAGATCACGCCTAACACGAGAGGGAGACGAGCTCACACACTCAAGGAGAAACTGGGCAATGGAGATCTTAGGGATGCTCGAACCTTGCTTGTAAAAGTGGTGGCTAATCAACCTAACCATGGGGACCAAGCCACTCATGCTCCTACACTGGCTTCTCGGGTGAGAGACTTAATGAGAATGAATCACCTAGAATACTACGGGTCAAAGGTAGATGAGGACCCTCAAGAGTTAATTGATGAGGTCTACAATATATTTGCTATCATGGGTGTGAGACAAAAGGAAAGGCGGAGTTCGCGGCCTACCAACTGAAAGAGGTAGAACAAATATGGTATAACCAATGGATAAAGAGAAGGGAGTCATCTATGTGGTGCTTTGGGAAGAGTTCAAAGTGGCTTTCCTTGATCAATTTTTCCCTCTAGAGCCTAGGGAAGATAAATTGGTGGAATTTATGAATTTGAGACAAAGATCCATGAGTGTGAGGGAATATGCCCTCAAGTTCAACCAACTTTCTATGTTTGCTCCATACTTGGTTGCCGACCCAAGGTCGAGAATGAACAAGTTCACGATGGGGGTGTTTGACTTAGTGAGTGAAGAAGGCCGGCCTACTATGTTTATCAGTGATATGGACTTGTCTTGTTTGATGACCTATGCCGAACAAATGGAAGAAGAAAAATTGTGGAAGAGGAGGGGTCATGAAGCCAAAAGGGCCCATTTTTAGGGTATGTTCCAAAAGGGTGGTCGGTTCCATAATGGCCAAGGGTCTTCTCATGCATTTCAAAGGAGGGTTGCCAATGACTTTCCAAGGGCTCAAGGTATTGGTGTTGTGGTTACTAATGAGGTGTATCCTAGGTGGGGAAGGGGTTATAAGGTCCTATGTTCGAGAGACACTAACGCATGCTTTAGTTGTGGGGAAGTGGGTCACAAAAAGGTGGATTGACCATGAAATGGAAACAAAGGCAAAAAGGTTCATCCACAAGGTGCTAATGTGGTTCCCTTAATGAGAGGTGGCCGACAAGATTATGCCTTGCGGCACAACTAGTTTAATGCTTTGCGTGGGAGGCAAGGGGTTGATGAAATCCCCGATATTATTACTGGTTTGTTGAAAACCTTTGACTTTTGATGTATATGCATTGATTGATCTGGGTGCCACTCTTTCCTTTGTTATCCCCTTTGTTGCTAAAACATTCCATGTTGACCTTGAGTTGTTGTATGAGTTATATGAGGTGTCTACTCATATTGGCGCATCTATTGTTGCTAGAAAAGTTTATAGGAGTTATACTATTTGCATCTTGCATAAAATATTGCCCTGTGATCTTGTTGAGTTAGACATAGTTGATTTTGATATTATTCTTGGGATTAATTGGTTGCATGCATACTATGTTTCTATAGATTGTAGAACCCATAGGGCCAAATTGTAATTTCCAAATGAACCCTTCCTTGAGTGGGAAAGTCAAGATATGGTGGTCAAGGGTAGATTCATCTCTTGCATTAAAGCCCATAAGTTGATCTAGAAGGGGTGTCTTTACCATTTTGTGAGGGTTAGGGCTATGGAGTCTAAAGTCCTTCCCGTAGAGTCTGTTCCGGTTGTAAATGTGTTTCTTGATGTTTTCCCAAATGACCTTCCCGTGTTCCTCCCGAAAGGGAAATAAACTTTGGCATAGACTTCCTCCCTAATACTCAACCAATTTCTTTTTGCCCTTATCTTATATCCCCAGTGGAGTTGAAGGAGTTGAAGGAACAATTAAGGGATTTGTTGGAGAAAGGATATTTTAGGCCTAGCCAATCACCTCGGCATGCACCAGTGTTGTTTAAAGAAGGATGGGTCCTTTAGGATGTGTATTGACTACTGACAACTTAATAGGGTCACCATCAAGAATAGGTATCCTTTTCCAAGGATTGATGATTTGTTTGACCAATTGTAAGGGGCTATCCATTTCTCTAATATTGATGTTCAGTCCAGGCATCATCAAGCGAAAGTGAGGGAGTCTGATATTCCCAAGATGGCCTTCCGGACTAGATATGGGTATTATGAATTTATCGTGATGTCTTTTGGGTTCACCAATGCACCGACCATCTTTATAGACCTAATGAATAGGGTCTCCAAAACCTAACTTGATTTCTTTGTTATGGTATTCATTGATGACACTACTCTCGTGGTGAGGAGGAGCATAAGGCTCATTTAAGGGTTGTGTTACGAACATTGAAGGAGGAGAAATTGTATGCTAAATATGAAAAGTGTGAAATTTTGTTGAGGGAGGTTGCCTTCCTGGGACATGTGGTGTTGGGGGATGGTATAAAGGTTGATCCTAAAAAGACCGATGTGGTTAGAAATTGGCCTAGACCATTGACCCCTTCAGATATTAAGAGTTTCTTGGGCTTAACAGGGTTACTATCTGAGGTTTGTGAATAGGTTCTCTTCTATTGCTTCCTCTATGAAAAAATTGAGTCAAAAGAAGCTTAAGTTTATGTGGACTGATGAATATGAGAGGAGCTTCCAAACCTTGAAATATAAGCTTGTGTGCGCTCTTATATTGTCACTACCGGATGGGCTTGAGGGATTTGTTCTATATTGCGATGCTTCCTGTGTTGGTGTGGGTTGTGTATTGATGCAAAATGGTAAGGTCATAGCCTATGCTTCTAGATAACAAAAAAGTGCGTGTAAGGAACTAGCCTACCCATGAACTGGAGTTAGCCGCTGTTGTGTTTTTATTAAAGATTTGGTGTCATTACTTGTATTGGGTGCATGTTGATGTGTTCACCGATCGTAAGAGCCTCTAATATTTCTTCACTCAAAAGGATCTCAACTTGGCAAAGAAGATGGTTAGAACTTCTTAAGGACTATGATATGAGTATGCATTATCATCCTGGTAAGGCAAATGTGATGGCAGATGCTTTGAGTAGGGTGTTTATGGGTAACCTAGCTCATGTGGATAGTGATGATAAGGAGATGGCTAGAGAGGTGCATTGATTGGTTAGATTGTGAGTTAGGTTGGAAAAGGTTAGTAATGGGGGTATTGTTGTTGCTGATGGCTCTAGGTCTTCCTTGGTTGATGAGGTGAAAGAAAAGCATGTTAGAGTTGAAGGCCTTAGTAAAAGAGGGCAAGGTGGACGTTTTGTCCCAAGGGGAAGATGGTGCCCTTAGCCACTAAGGTATGTTGTGTGTGCCTTGTTTTGATGGTTTGAGGGAGAAAATCCTTGATGAGGCCCGTAACTCTTCTTATTCTGTCCACCCCGGTTCCACCAAAATGTATAGAGACATGAGAGATGTGTATTGGTGGGGACGTATGAAGAGGGACATTGCAAAATTCATTTCCAGTTGTCATAGTTGTCAACAAGTCACATGCAAACATCAAAGGCCAAGTGGCCTAACCCAAGAGATTGAGGTCCCCTACTTGGAAGTGGGAAGAGATAAATATGGATCTTGTGGTTGGGTTTCCCGAGACTAAAAAGGGGTTTGATTCCATTTGGGTTGTGGTTGATAGGATGACAATATCGGTTCACTTTCTACCAATTAAAACCACATGTGGGGCTGAAGATTAAGCAAGGTTGTACATTCATTACTTGGTAAGGTTGCATAGGGTTCCTTTGGCCATCATATTGGATCGTGGGGCACAATTTACTTCACACTTTTGGAAATCCTCTCAAAGGGATCTTGGTACTAGAGCTAGGCTTTCTATGGCCTTCCATCCTCAAATGGATGGCCAAGCCAAGAGAACCATCCAAACCCTTGAGGATATGCTTAGAGCATGTGTGTTGGAACTTAAAGGTAGTTGGGATAATCATCTTCTGTTGATTGTATTTGCCTATAACAATAGCTATCATTCTAGTATCGGTATGGATCCATTTGAGGCTTACTATAGGAGATGTTGTAGATCACCGGTTAGTTGGTTTGAGGTTGGTGAGGTAGATTTGATAGGACCAGATCTGGTTATGGAGTCGCTTGAGAAGGTTACGATGTTTAGAGAAATGTTGAAGACGGCCCAAAGTCGCCAAAAGTCCTATGCAAATGTGAGGAGAAGGGATCTTGAATTCCAAGTTGGTGATTGGGTTATTTGAAGATGTCACCCATGAAAAAGAGGCATCCTTACCTTTCCCACTACACTCAAGCCTAAAGTATTGATATAAGTCTTTATATGATCTTAAGTCTTAAGTTCAGACCTCATGTCATTGCATATGTTCATGTTTAAATTGACTAAGTTCATGATGATTTTACACATACGATGAGATTCTGAAATGACGTTAAATAGCAATACTACATTCTTATGTGGGCTGAAATTGTCATTTTATTTTCTCATATACGTTTCTTTAGCATTTGCATACAAATGTTCCCAATGGAGAGATATTGAAATGACCCAAAAAGTTCCCAAAAATGTTCCTCAGAGTTTTCGAAATCTTAATTTTCATATATCTCAAAATCTGTGCGTGATATCGAATATCCGACTTCATATTCTAGTTCAGGGGGTCATTTTGAGTGGAACACAAGTCTAACCCTAATTTAAAAGCAAAAGATTAGCAACCTCGATTTTCCAAAATTTCAATTCCAGATATCTTTTCACGCACCTAGCGCGACGTGCCAAGGGCGAGCACTTGTGTAATTTTCTGGTCAATTTTGACTTTGGTCCAAGACTTTTGTGTCTTGGGCCTAAGTGTTCCCAAATATGAAAATACCTATACTTAGCCATTATTCACCATCATATCATTCTAAGTATTCCCCAATACTTATTCAAAAACTCAGCCAAATATTTTACTCCTAAACTCAAGTCTCAAAACCCTCTCTGGATCTAAAAATTTCCTCTCAAGCTTCAAGTCTCCATCTCTAATCTTTATCAAGTTCATCTCTAAAACTAAGGTATATCGATTTGTTTCATGGGTTCCTTTCTCCCATGATACCCACGCTCTCTTTACTTAAAATGCATGATTTAAAGTTGATTTATTTATGGGTCCTATCTACTATGAAAATAAATGTACATTATGTTGAGATTCATGAAATTATGACAGTTTTACCAAGTTTTAAGTTTTGAATTTAAGGTCTATTGTAAGATTTGATGAAGGATTTTCATGCATATTGCTTGAGGGTATTACCAAGTAACTATTGAAGGTTTTACATTGAATTTTCTAGAACGATTTCAACCCTAAATTGCATGATTTTACACTAACAGTACACACCCTCTAAGTGTTTGATAAAATGTCCCTTTACAACTTATTGAGAAGTTGAGGGATCAACGTTTATCTTATTAGTTGAATGACTATATGATGATGAAATGATGATAAAATGATGATGAAGTGCATGCATGTATATGATGGTTATATGATGATGAAATGAGAATAGAATGATGATGAAATATATGTATGCATATGATGGTTATATGATTGTGAAATGAGAATAGAATAATGACGAAATGATGATCAAATGTATATATGTTTATGATGATGAAATGACGATGAGAGGAATAAATATATAAATGATATTGTTCTATATAGTGTTGGCTTGTGACCATACCCTACTCGGGTGTTGCGCGTCAGGTAATCGTATCAAAAGGTTCGTACCTTAGTAACCTATCGGGGGGTTGTACTCCGATCACCACGGATGGTAGGGTGCAACTATACATCAACCTTGTTGGAGGTTCATACCAATCAGCCTATTGGGAGGTTTGTACTACGGTGACCACAGGTGGTAGGGTGCGACTATCCATCTACCATATTGGGGGTTTGTACCCATCAACCTTGTTGGGGAGTTTGTACTCCATCAACCATGTTGGGGAACTGTATCCATCCACCATCTTGGGGAACTGTACCCATCAACCCGTTGGGGGGTTTGTGCCTCAACAAACTCATGAAGGGATTTGTACCTCATGCGCCTCTCATACCAAGTGATAGGCCTTGGATTGCACTAAGAAATGGTCACTCCCTCCACTTATGTTATGTTCTATGAAAGTATGATTTAATTCAAGCATCTTCCATTCATGTCATATTGTCATGTGCTCATCTATAATCTTATTAAGCATTTCGATTGTGATTCCTGTCTATTTTTGCATTACATCCCATATACTTAGTACATTCAAACGTACTAACGCATATTCTATGCCTATATGATGTCACCATGTAGGGACCAGTGCACTAGTTGATCATCCTCTTTCACGTGGCTAATATAACTTCTATCAATCTTATTCGTGAGTCCTCCATTCTGAGGATGTTACTTATGATCTCTTGGTATGTATTAAGTCTTTCTCTCTTTGACTTATGTATTGACTATGAGGGTGATCACGGTTGCTTTTTCCTGGGCCCCCTCTCTTATCTATGCAGTAAGGGTATTGTTGCAAATAATATGTATCTATCTTATGAGCTTTGACTCTATTGTCTCTTGATGTTGATGATATGGAAGTTTACCCTTGGTCCTAATTCCCCTTATTTACGTTTACGTCTTATTGTCATTCTAATTGCTTCCGGTACCAAGGATGTGTGATGCTATGCTATGAGGCTTGTTTGGGGTTCCTTCGGTTCCCTATTCGCCGTTTACGTCTAGGCCCTAGGCTTGGGTCGTGACATTTCTCTGCTCCTATTTCCTTGGAGTTAGTTTTACACGATTTGTCCTCATTGCCTTGTATATAAACTGTACTAGAGACTCATTAAAAATATACAATTT
Organism: Solanum clarkiae; assembly: GCA_011800125.2. Classification (NCBI taxonomy): domain Eukaryota; kingdom Viridiplantae; phylum Streptophyta; class Magnoliopsida; order Solanales; family Solanaceae; genus Solanum; species Solanum clarkiae. The sequence goes on along the minus strand of JAABOM020045541.1, from coordinate 35,133 downwards.
TCATCTTGCTTCTCCTATTATACGAGTTGGGCTCATTTCTTTTATTGTGCTATTTTTACTTCTTTAATAAATGGGCTCCATACACTCTTTTGATTAAAGAACAACTCCCAAAATTATATATAAACAAATAAACTTTAAGGATTAACGAAAATAAACCTTCAAGATCTCCTTTTAGTGCAAATGAATAATCAATATGCTCAAATATTTCTCCAACCGAATTCAATATCTCCGCATAATCTAAAGCAAGAATAAGGAAAAAAACACCATTATATTACTGCCTACTTTTTTAAAAAAAAAAAAAAAAAACACCACCATGTTACTACATACTTTTGGTTTTTTTTTTTTAAAAAAAAAAAAAAAAAACTAAGATAGGAACATTCGATTAAGAAGACATATACTAAATGTCATATCTCATCATTCAAGCAACTGAAAACTCCAAAGTGTTTGCACAATTCAACTCAAGAAGTTTATTGAACAAATGAGCTATTAGTCAATACAAGGTGTTGTTTTTCTAGATGAAGCAATACGCTAGGTATTTTTTTGCATTCCTCACTATCTGGATGGAAATTCTATCTTGATAATAGGTACAGAAGCATGGATCCCCAAACTATCTGGATAAAAAAAATTAAGGTGCATTGTCATTAAAATTAACTTTCTCCTATTAATATCCCTGCTATTAAAGATAATTTAACTTAACTTGAGATACTAAGTGGCGTAACAGAAGTTTAAGTGCTTTCAATAATTAAAGAAGTCAACAAGTGAAACAAAACATTTGAACACATCATACAAGAAAACACAATTCAAATCTCACTCAAGAAACCATCAAGGATCAAAATGATGTAATTAAAAATGAATATCACATGAACCTCAAATTGTTTCAAAAAATTAGACTATTAAATGTATAGAAGGTGAACTGGAAAGAGATGAAAGAAAAAATTATAAAAAGGATCCTTAGACATGTACTGACAACAAACAAATAAAAACATACATTCAGGTGATGCTCATGTTCTGAAATTGACGTTACAACAAGGAAGAACAGAGATCGGAGGTTCTTTCCCAACTTAATCTTCCATGACAAAGATCAAGATCTGCTTAAATCTATGTAGGCAATTTCTACTTTATGTGATGCACACAAAAACTTTGAAATCTCAGTGAAATATTCTAATTTTTTGTCAAGAGGTTCTTGACTTAGAAAATGTTGATCGAATAGCATTCTCTGTAACAATGGGGAGTTGGCTAACAAAAGGTTGATAAACTGCATCTCAAATGTTCTTCCTATAAAGTTTCCTTGCTTAAATTTCCCTAGGTGATTAAATGTCATTTTGAAAAGATTTTAAGTTCAAGGGAATCTTCAGTATCACTATTATTAAAAAACTATGAACAAAAACAAGAAGCCTGTCATGACCCAAACTTAGGGCCTAGATGTAACACAGAAATAGGGAACCTGAAGGAACACCAAGAAAACCTCTTAATATATCATTACACATCATTGGTCGCGGAAGCAATTAAACAACAATAGAGATTAGAAATAAGGATAGAAGGGAAGTAAGTATCAACCCGTCAACTGGTTGATGGTTGTCTCACCCTACCATCTATGGGGATTGACGTATCAACCCTTCAATTTTGGTGGATGGTTGTCTCACGCTACCATCCATGGTGATTGAGGTATCAACCCCTCCATTTAGTTGATGGTTGTCTCACCCTATCATCCATACATATGGAGGCATAGCACCCTCTCAACAAGGTGTGGTCAACTTGCAACACTATAGAATCTTTTCATGAAATCAACATATATATATCTTCCTTTCATCATCATGAAGTCATTCAAGTCATAGAACATGCAATGGATCATCAATAGTTCAAGAACCCTAAACCGAATATTTTATCGAACATTTGGTGAGTGTGCAATGCTAGGGCAAAACCATGCAATGCAAGAGTGAAAACATGCAAGAAATCTTGAAGTAAATCAACTCACCAATACTTGATAATGCCCTCATGCAATATACATTAATATCGTTCATCAAACTCAAAGTAGATACTAGATTCATATAGCTCAAAACATTCTCACCCAATCACAATTTTATGAAGTCCCAACATAGTTCATAGTCAATCTCATAGTAAGTAAGACCCATAAATAAATCAACTTAGAAATATGAAATTTATGTAAAACAGAAGCTTGGGTACCATGGATGAAAGGACCCAATGGTTGAAACTCACATACCTTAACTTTGCAGAATTTCTTAATGAAGGTTTGATTGAGAACATGAAGATCGAGTGAATTCCTTCAGATCCAAAATGAGGTTTGGCACTTGAATTTTGGGTGAAATATTCGTCTAAGCGTTTGAGAGAGTATTGTGGAATGTATTATATGATATGGTATTGAAATATAGCTAACTAGAGGTGTTTTTATGTATGGGAAGATGTAGGCCCAAGACCCAAAAGTCTTGGACCGAAGAAGAAAACTAGACAAAAAATAGGCATGTTTACGCCCGCGCCAGGGGCATGGAATGCTCTCTAGAAATTTCAACTTTGAAAAATTAAAATTTTGATATGGTTGTTATAAAATCGGGGTTAAACCCATTTCCCACTCAATTTTTTCCCCTGATCAAGAATATGAAGTCAGATTTTTGAAATCACGCATGAAATTTGAGATATATGGAAGTTACAATTTTGGACACTTCTGAGGTATATTTTCAGGCACTTTTTGGGGTCTTTTCAAAGCCAACTCTCAAATTATTGAGGATCCAAAAAGTAGAAAAAAACTAATTAATGAAGAAAAGACTCAAAGCACTACAAACTTGCAATTCGAGATATTCTAAATATGGTAAGCTTCTTATTAAACAAAGACCATATGAAGCCATCGACAAAATGTTAGGCCGGTAAAATCGCTTGACACGGTTAAGAATAAAAGAAAGCATTGTTGGTGCTTCAAATCCTTTTTAAGCGAAGAACTGAAAAAAAGTCACATAATATCAAAATTCAAGTCAGCCTAAAAGATATATGATCCTCTAAAATGCATAACAAAGAAGTCATGTAGCAACTTTTACCTCCCAAATTAAATGTGTTAAAGTAGAGGTGCTCGAGAACAAAACAAAACTCGAAAACCTTTGCAAAAAGTTGATTCTATACTTGTACATTATCACTTCGCAAAGATACTATTATCATATGAGGAACATTCATTCAACAGATGGAACTTATATCGTCCGTGAAATTTAACAATTTCAGCATGGGGATTAGGGGCATTAATTTCAAGCGTGTCTAAATTTTCTAAGATAGATCATACTAATTACTCAACCAAGGGGCAATGGACTATTAAGAATTCTATTCATATAGAAGAAATCGAGACTCTACATAAATATAGGTTAATAAACTTATCAAATCCTTGAAAGGCAGATGATGATATATCAAGCAATAATGAAGATCAAGATGTCTCAGCTGCGAACATGTGAAAACTGAATATCTTTATAATCGGAAGATAATGAAAAAGTTGTATGTAATTTGTTGAGATTAAACATATGAGGTTGTCAATCTCATGATAACTTTCTACCTAGACAACATCGCGGGTAAAATTAGTAGTGGTTACTTCATGAAATGTCAAAAGGTGGTACATGATCTTCCTAAATTTGAATGTAGGGATTATTAAACCCTTAGTTATTTTCCAACGACGTCAACACTACATCAAATCTATAAGTTTACACCAGTTTATTTGATAAGATGCATCAGTGGTGTAGACTTACAGAGTTGACTCTTGATAAATCTTTTTCAATAACGAAAAAGGATAGAACATGCTCTATAAGTAAATTCAGAGAGATCATCAACCAAATTTTTACCTTCATAAAGAACCCATTACTGAGCTTATCCTTGATGTTGCTCGTCTGAATAGTTGTCTTGAGATTGACAACTTCATATGTTTCCTCTTGATCAATGACATTCAATATCTTTTTCTTCACCTTCCGCGTATAATGAGATATAAATGTTGCACTTCACTTTTTGTAGTTGAGGCATCTAAATCTTCATTGTTGCTTGATAAATCATCAATCATCTTTTCAAGGTTTTTATGTGTCAATTAGCCTTGAGCTACTTGAAGTCACAATTTATTCTAATTTGCTAAAAATATATCTCATTGCTCATTCTTTGGGCACTAGTGTAGTCTATCACAAAAAGATTAGACACAATTGAAATTACTGCCCCTATGTTGAGATTGTCCAATTTCAATGTCAATATAAGTTTTATCATTTAAAGAATGTCACTCATCTGATAGAAAAAACTTTGCGCAAGTGAAATTATGCAGGCAGATCATGATTCTGCAAAGGTTTTCGAGGCTTATTGTAGTCTAGGACACCTAACCTTTGACTTCTTTTTTGGGGGGTAAATGTTATTACTTCATTTTATGCAATTTAGCTAATGGAATATCTTTTGGACTGAATTAAAATGTTGTGCAGTTAAGCTGAGGGAAAATCTTTAGGATTGAACTAATCCTAAATTTTTATATATATTTTTTGTAATTCTTTGCTAAAGAAAGATATGAAGAACTAAGAAGACTTCCTTTAAATCTCAACATTGTCAAATGATTTTATGTGGAGTCATATCATATACTTATTGCTTGATGAAATACCTTTAATATCTAAAATATCTTGAAATAATGGTTCGTAGTGCTTGACTATTTTCATTCTTATTTAGCAGTTATTTTTCGTACTTCTTGGATCTTTAATCATATGAGAATTGCCTTCTTGTCATCTTTCTTAGCTTTACTTTCAACATAAATATTATAGTGGTTATAAAGAATATGTTGAACTCTAATATCACACCTCGGGAGGGTACCCTAAACTTGGCCAGCACTCAGAGACTATTGCTAGCCTACAAGTGAACCACTTGGCCTCATCACATCCATTCAATCAATATAACTCAAAAACTCAATGGAAGATTAAGAATGTCAATTGGCAATCTAAATCTCAAATAACATATCAAATAAAAACACTAATAGGAAAGAAACTGGCACAACAAGTCTCAACATCAATACTCAACTCTAAACTATGAAGTATCTATCACTATCAAGTGGTGCTAATGACAAACCCATGGCGACCTCTATTCAAAGAAAAAAAAATCTAACTCAAGTTTAACTCTAATAAGTTAGATGAAAATAAAATAATGCTCCTCCAAAGAAAAGGACACTCACCAACTCAACTGAATGCTCAGATCCTCAACAATGCACCTAATGACAATCTGTAGTGCTTGCCTCTGCATCGTAAAATGATGCAATTGAAACGACTCCAAAAAATACATAAAAATATGCCTCGAAAAAGTCATAAATTGCAATTTTCATATATCTCAAAATTCGTGCATGATATCAAAAATATGAATGCATATTCTTGATCAAGGGAAAAATTGAGTAGGTGATGGGTCTAATCTTGATTTTAGGGTGACCAAATCATAATGTTAATTTTCAAAGTTGGCAATTTCCCATAAGGGTTTGTGCCCCTAGTGCGACACGCCTTGGGCACGCCCTAGTGTTATTTTTGCCCAGTTATTTTATCCAGGTCCAAGGCTTTTGGCTCTTGGAACTAAGTCTTTCCATGAGTAAAAATACCTATACTTAGCCATATTTCACCTTCATATCATATGAGACATTCCCCAATACTCTCTAAAACACTTAGACAAATAATTTACCCAAAATTCAAGTTCCAAATTCCTTTTTGGATCTTAAGGATTTTATTTCAAGCTTCAAGTCTCCATTCTAATCTTCATCAAGGAATTTTCCAAAGTCAAGGTATGTGGGTTTCAACCATTGGGTCCTTTCACCCGTGGTGCCCAAGATCCTTTTTTACATAAACCGTGTGTTTCTAAGTTGATTTACCTATGAGTTTTACTTACTATGAGTTTGAATATGAACTATGTTGAAGTTTCATAAAAGTGTGATTGTTTAAGCATGTTTTGAGCTATGGATTTTTTTATCTATCTTGAGATTTGGTTAAGAGTTTTGATGTATATTGCATGAGAGTACTAAAAGTGTCGCTAGGTACTTTTACATTGAATTTCCTTGCATGATTTTACTCTGAATTTCATCGTTTTACACTAGCATTGCACACCTACCAAGTGTTTGATAAAATGTCCGGCTAATGAATCTTGAGTTGTTGAAGGGCTTAGTGCTTGGCATATGAGTTATGTAACTTTATGATGATGAAAGAATGGTATATATATGATGATTTCATGATATGAATCTATAATATTGTGAGTTGACCATAACAAATTGAAAGGTTGTTACCTCAATCGCCTCGGATGGGGAGATGGTATGCCATCAACCAATTGAGGGGTTGATACCTCAATCACTTCCAGTAGAAGGTGGTCATGTCTGTCAACCAATTGAGGGATTGACACCTTAATTGCCTCGGATGGGGGTGTTAAGCCATCAACCAATTGATAGGTTAATACCTTAATCATTTCTGATGGAGGGTGGTCATGTCCATAGATCAATTGAGGGGTATTCCTCAATCACTTCTAAGGGGTTGTCTATCATAGATTCCATGAACTAAGTTTTTTTGGTCTATGATGATGGCCTCTTCCTTCACATATAATATCATATAAATAAGTATGTTTTACTTCAAGCATCATTCATACATAACATATTTCTATTATTCTATCTATTACTTATGATATTGCATTTTTCCTATGTTGCTTATTTCTTATTGCTTTACATCTTACGTATGTAGTACATTCAAATGTACTAACAAATACTCTCTGCCTACATGATGTTACCATGGAGGAACCAAAGCTCCACTTCATCATCATCCTCCCATAGTTATTACGATCTCTCTCAAAGCAAGTTTATACATTCTCAGCTCCAAGGACATGTCTCTCTTAATTTTCATGCTATGTATTAACTTTCTTTATGTTGGGAACTTATGACTATGAGGGTAACCCCAGAGATTGTCTTGGCCCCCGCTCCTATCTATGTAGTAGAGGTGTTGTTGGAACCGTATGATATAATAATACTATACTCTTAGCTTCTATTCTACTATGGTATTAAAGTTGTTCCTTAGCCCGTTTACCCCTAATTACTATCTCGTGTTTGTTGTTCTAATATTTCTGCGACCAAGGATGTGTAATGATTGTTAAGACTCTTGGTTGGGGTCCCTTCGGTTTCTCTATCCATCATGTCACATCTAGGCCCTAAGCTTGGGTCATGACAAACTTATCACTAGAGCACTAGGTTGTTAATAGTCCTCGTCATCCAACATAGTGAATTGATGAGAGTCTTATTCATGGTTGTGTTGTGCACCTCGACTCTGAGTAGGAGGTTGTGAGATGTTTTAGGAAATGTTTCCCTTCCCCTTACTCTATGTCGTTCTATAGAAGTTAGTTAAGGTTTGTCCTCTAACCAATGTTCTTTGCTATTCTAGATCATTCCTAACACAAGAGGAAGAAGAGCCTACACACTTGAGAAACAATCGGCTCATGGTGTGCTCCGGGATGCTCTCACTTTGCTAGCTCAACCCATGGCTAGTCAAGTCAACCAAGGGGCCCAAGCCTATCAATCTCCTACTCCAGCATCTCCGGTGAGGGACTTTATGAGGATGAACCCACTAGAGTTCAATGGATCAAAAGTGGATGAGGATCCTCAAGAATTTATTGATGAGATATACAAAGTGTTAGCTATTATGGTTATTAGGTCGGAGGAGAAGGCGGAGGTGGTGGCTTGCCAACTCAAGGGGGTAGCTCAAATATGGTATACACAATGGAAGGAGGAGAAGGGGAGAAACAATGTGATTTTTTTTTAGGATCTTAAGGCGGCTTTCCTCAACCAGTTATTTCCTCTTGAGCTTAGGGAGAGCAAAATGATGGAGATCATGAATTTGAATCAAGGTTCTATAAGTGTGAGGGAGTATGCCCTCAAGTTCAACCAACTCTCTAAATATGCTACACACTTGGTTGCGGACCCTAGGTCTAGAATGAATAAGCTTGTGATGGGTATATATGATTTGGTGAATGAGGAGTGTCAGGCCGCAATGTTAATTAGTTACATGGATTTGTTCCACTTGATAACCTATATCGAACAATTAGAGGGGGAGAAATTGAGGAAGAGAAGGGGTCATAAGGACAAGAGGGGCCGTTTTTAGGGTAAGTTCCAAATTCTCATGGGTGGGCTGTTTCACTAAGGCCAAGGGTCTTCTCATGTTTCTAGTGGGAGATTTGCCAATGATTACCTAAGACCATAAGAGGGTGGAGGTGTGGTGCCTAGACTCGTGTGTCCAAAGTGTGGTAGGGGTCATGGTGTGAAACGACCCCAAAAAGTTCTCGAAAATATGCCTCGGAATGCCTAGGATTTTAAATTCTACATATCTCAAAATATATATGTGATATCAAATATTCGACTTCATATTCTTATTCAAGGGGTCAACATTAGTGGGAAAAGAGTCTAACCCCAACTTTAGAGAAACCATATCAAAATTCAAAAATCATAAAAAACACAAATTAGGAGGGTCATATTTAAAGGGGAATAGCTCTTAGAACATAAAAAATTAAGTAATCCCTAACTTATCAAATTAAAGAACTTTGAATTAGCTTTTTAACGCACTTTGTTTCACCTCATTCCGAGTTCGAATAAAGAATATATGCCCATTTTCGTAGAACCCATTTGTGTAGAAATGCAAATTCCAGTGAGTACTCTACGCTGCTTCTGCAATGTGGACCGGTGTTATTTTGGTCCAACACTTTTAAGTCTTGGTCCTAAGAGTTCCCATACTTAAAAACACCTATACTTAGCCTTATTTCACCCTCATATAATCCAAAACATTCCCCAATACTCACTCAACCACTTAGACTAATATTTCTCTCAACATTCATGTCCCAAAACTCTAGACCAATCTTAAGTATTTCATTAAGGATTTCATTGAAGCTTCAAGTCTCCATTATACGGTTCACCAAGTTCGTCTTCAAGCTAAGTTATATGGGTTTCTTTTATGGGTTCCTTTCACCCATGATACCCAAGCATCCATTTACTCAAATTGCATGATTTAAAGTTGATTTACAAATGTGTCTTGCATATTATGAAATTTACTGCACACTATGTTAAACCTATATAAAGTTGTGATTGTTTTGCTATATTTTGATATATAAATCTTGGATCTATTGTAAGATTTGACTAAGGGTTTTGATATATATTGCCTGAGAGTGTTGCAAGGTGTTGATTAATGATTTTATAATTGATTTTCTTGCATGATTTTATCTCTATAATTCATGATTTTATACTAACATTATATCGTAATGTAGTGACATCCCACCAAAAAGGTCATGCCATAAGCTAGAATAGTTAATTGTTCCTATCAAAAAGATTATATCATAAGATATAGACATCCCACCGTAGAGGCCATATGGTAAGGTAGAAAGACTAAAGGTTCCCACCAAAAAGATCATATCGTAAGTTGTGGATATTTTATTGAAAAGGTCATGTCGTAAGATAGAATGAAACATGTTTCCTACCGTAAGATGATATCGTAAAGTAGGGGACATCTTATACTACCTACCAAAAAGACTGTGTTATATGATAGGGGTATTGATAACACTCTCCAAAAAGGTTATACCGTAAGGTGAGTGGGTGTTATTTATCCCATTTCATGAAGGTTGGTACAAAAGGGTTTGAGTGTATTTCCTATAATGAGTTCACTTTTCTTGTACATGATTTATGAGCATACTTTTACCTAAGCATTGAACATGCATGTCATATTGACGTTATACCTATTCTTCGCTTATGATAATGCATTTTGAGTATGTTACATATCCCTTGCTAGCATTACATCCCACATACTTAGTACATACAAATGGACAAATGCATACTCTATACCTACATGATGTTACCATGTAGGAACCAGAGCTCTTATTGATTCTTCTTGTGGCTAGATGAATTGTTCAAGTTAACCTTTAGTGAGTCCTCCAATCTAGGGATGTTGGTATATGTTTCTCATATTATGTATTGAGGCACTCTTCTTTATTTCTTATGTTGACTATGAGGGTGAACTGGGTTATATGTCTTAGTCCCCACTCTTATCTATGTAGTAGAGGTGTTATTGCAAATATGGTATAATCATGCTATGAGATTTGACTCTCTTACTTATTGTTGTTATGGTATCAAAGATGTCCCTTAACCCCCTTTTCCCTCTTTTATATGTCTTCTCTTATTGTCATTTTAATTTCTTCCACAATCAAGGATGTGTAATGATATGCAAGGAGGCTTGTTTGGGGTTCCTTCTGATTCTCCATTTGCTGGTCACGACTAGACCCTAGGTCTAAGTCGTGATAAAGATGGTATCAGAGCACTAGGTTGGTAGATTCTCAGAGTCCAGCACACCAAGTGGATTGCAGTCACATTCATGGTCGTGTTGTCATGCACAACTATGAGTAGGAGGCTATAAGATGTTTTAGGGAATGTTTCCCTTCTCCATGGTCTATGTCATACCTTAGAAGTGAGATAGGGATTTCCTCTCTAACGAATATTATTTGCTCTTCTAGTTGGTCATGCCACTTCGAAGAGGAGGGCAATGGAAGGTAAGTTGAAGGTTTTGATGTTGATGGATCCAAGTTTCACTATTTCTCTCATTATTTCTTTTGGTTCCTAGTGGGCTTCTTGTGTGTCCCGAGTTGTCACATGAATCATTGGTGTTTACCTCTTGGTTGGGTGTATTATTGCTAGAAAGTCCATAGGTATTGTTCTATGTTCATATTGCATTAGGTCTTGCCTTATGGCTGTTAGATTTGATATGGTGGATTTTGATGTGGTACCTGGAATTGGATAGTTGCATGCATATGAGTCTCCTTTGGTGGTAGGACCCACAGAGTTAGAATTTGACTCCGTAATGAACTCGTCCTTGAGTGTAAGAGTCCTTATTTGGTGGTCAAGTGATAGCAAAGTGGTAGGTCCATTTCATGTCTTAAGGTATAATTGATCTCTAAGGGGTTGCATTTGTCATCTTGTGAGAATTGGAGGTGTTGAACATAAGTTGCTTTCTTATAGAATTATTATTGGTGGTAGATGAGGCCTCGAATGTCCCTTTCTGATATTTTGAGTTTGAGGTCGTGTCTTTGGTTTTAATAGTGCGCCGATTATGCCTACAGGCCTTATGAATAAGATCTTTTAGCCCCTACTCTAACAGGCTTATGGTGGTTTTGGTGATGATATGATGGGTAAGGATGGTCGATCTATTTTGTCAACTATAATGAGTTAGTCACTTCTCTAAGGTTAATTTGAGGTTCGAGTTCTGTCCCCAAGTGAGGATGGGGGTAGGTGATATCATTAAGTGTCTTTTAGGACTAAGAGTGAGCATTTTGAATATTGATGGAGTTGCTTTGTTGGCTTATGCACCATTTGGTGTTTGTGGGTTTCCTGAATAGGGTCTTAAAACCCTACCATTATATGTTTGTGGCGGTCTCTAGTAATGAGGTATTGATTTGTTTAGAGCTTGTGAATCATTTGGGGTAGTGTTGCAAGCCTTGGAGGAAGAGAGATTGTTGGATAAATATGATAGGTATGCATTGTGGATAGCAAGAAGGTGGTTAGAAATCTTTAAGGATTGTGAAATAAGTGTGAATTATTTTTCACCGGTAAAGCTAATGTTGCGGTCGGTGCTCTAGGTAGCCTAGCATTTGTTGTTGATGGTGGCAAGGAGGAGACTAGTGGGTCGATCGATTTGTTAGATTGGAAGTTAGATGGAGGGAAGTTGAGCATAGTGGTGTAGCATTCTTGGTGGTTCCAAATCTTCTTTGGTTAAGAGGTCTAGATTAAGCAAGGCCTTGAATCTTCCTTATTAGAGTTGGAAATTTTTGATGGAAAGATGGTAGAGTGGAGGTAGAGTCCCAAGGGAAAGATGGTAGTTTGAGGCGACCAGTAGGAAAGGTGTGGTTAAGGTTGACAAACAAGTTATGGTTATGAGTCCTTACAGGATGAAGAGAGAAGTTGGTAAGGTTGCATAAGTTTGGGATTGCCTATGGATAGGGGTTTGGTTAGTCTAGTTCTTCATGCTTCTAATGTTTATGGGATGTTCGTGACTCTAGTGCTATAAAACTCCTTGAGAGTATGGGTGATGTGGATGATAAGTTGGCTTATAAGGAGGTCCCGGTGGAGGTGTTGGATGGATGAGTGGAGAAGTTGATTGAGGAGGATGTAGTGTTCGTCAAGGCCCTTTGGAAGGGTCGTCTATTTGTATGTGTTTCTCGGGGAGACGGTGCGGGAATAGAGAAGCAATATCCATATTTCTTTCTTTCTTTTCAAGCTTATGGTGATATGTCAAGTCCTTTCTACGATTCCAAGTCTTATGTTTCAGCCCTATGTTGTTCACATGCATCCATATTTAAGTGGGTAAGTTTATAATCAATTTACACTTATGTTGAGATTTTGAAAATGATGTTTTAAACTGTATTGCTGCATTCTTGTTGGGGATGATCTCCTTATAATTACACTTCTCTTGTACGTTTCTTCAACATTCGAAGTGCCCAAAAATGTGCCTCAGAATGCCCAAAATTTTAAATTCCATATATCTCAAAATTTGTGTGCGATATCGTAAATCCGTCTTCATATTCTTATTCAAGTAGTCAAAACTAGGGGGAAAAGGGCCTAACCACGATTTTAAAGCAACCGTATCAAATTTAAAAATCACAAAAATGCGATTTAGGAGGTCAAATTTAAATGGCATACTCTTAGAACATAAAGAACTGAGTAACCCACGACCTACCAAATTAAAGCTCTTTGAATTAGCTTTCCAACGCACTTAGTTTCACCTCATTTCAAGTTCGGATGAAGAATTTATGCCAATTTTCATAGAACTCATTTGTGTAGAGATGCAAATTGTAGTGACTACTTCGCATCGCTTCCGCAACATAGACCAGTGTTATTTTGGTCCTATTTTTTTTATTTCGGTCCAACACTTTCAAGTCACGGGCCTAAGGGTTCCCATACTTGAAAATACCTATAATTTTCCTTATTTCATCCTCATATCATCCTAAACATTCCCAAGAGCCTTCATAACCAGATCCAGTCCTAATAAAGCCACCTCTCCAACCTCAAACCAACCAACCGGTGATCTACAATGTCTCCTATAAAGAGCCTCAAAAGGAGTCATACCGATGCTAGAGTGGTAGCTATTGTTGTAGGAAAACTTAATCAAAGGAAGATGCTCATCCCAACTACCCCTCAACTCCAATACACATGCCCTAAGCATATCTTCAAGGGTTTTAATTGTCCTTTGTGCTTGGCCATACATTTGAGGGTGAAAGGTCGTACTAAGGTGAACTTTTATACCAAAACCCCTTTGAAAAGACCTCCAAAAGAGTGAAGTGAATAGTGAACCATGATCCGATATCATGGACAAAGGAACCCTATGTAACCTCACTGACTAATGGATGTGCAACCTTGCATACTCTTCAGCCCATATGTGGTCTTAACCTGTAGAAAGTGAGTCGATTTCATCATCCTATCAACCACCACCTAAATGGAATCAAAACCTTTACTAGTCTTGGGCTATCCAACCACAAAATGCATATTAATGACCTCCCACTTCCAAGTAGGAAGCTATATGTCTTGGGTTAGGACACCTAGCCTTTGATGTCCGACTTTAACTTGTTGACAACTATGGCAACCGGAAACGAACTTAGCAATGTCCCTCTTCATGCCTCCCCACCAATACATATCCCTCAAGTCTCTATATATTTTGGTGGAACCAGGGTGGATAGAATAAAAAGAATTGTCGGCCTCATCAAGAATTTCCTCCCTCAAACAATCAACACAAGACACACAAAACCTGCCTTGGTACCTAGTGTCACCATCTCCACCTTGGGACAAAACCTCTACTTTACCCTCTTTCACCAAGGCCTTCAATTCAAGCAAGGAGGAGTCGAGATTTTGTTTTGCTATCACCTCATCAACCAATGAATACCAAGACGCATCAACAACCACAACACCATCATCACTAACCTCTTTCAACATAATCCCAAATCTAGCCAATTGATGCATCTCCCTAGCCACCTTCATCTCACCACCATTAATATGGTCTAGGCTACCCATAGACACCCTACTCAGAGCATCCTCCACTATATTTGCCTTACCCGGATGATGGTGCACACTTATATCATAGTCTTTGAAAAGTTTTGACCATCTCCTTCGCCTCAAGTTGAGATCCTTTTAAGTGAAGACATATTGGAGGCTCTTATGATCAATGAACACATCCACATGCACCCCATATAAGTAATGACACCAAATCTTTAATGGAAACACAATTGTGGCTAACTCTTGATCATGGGTACGTTAGTTCCTTTCGTGTACCTTGGGTTGTCTAGAAGTATAAGCTATGACCTTACCTTTTTGCACTAACACACAACCCAAATCAACCCGGGAAGCATCACAATACACTACAAATCCCTCAAGCCCATCTTGAAGTGATAATATAGGAGCGGACACAAACTTGCCTTTTAATGTTTGGAAGGTCATTACACACTCATCGGTCCACACAAACTTAACCCTCTATTAATTCCACCTAATAATGATGAGTGACATGCTTCAAGGATGCTCATCATCTCAATTTCAGGGACACATCAACAAATAATCCCATCAACACATACATGGAACAAGTATGGGTCATCCCAAAAGAACTTTTTAACATCATGCATGAACTTCCAATGTTGATGTGTGTTTAGATCGGGTTGTATGATATCACTTACCAAGTAATTGGCATAACGGCAAACCAAGGTATTAGATCATAAGATATTGCCAATATTCTCTCATCAGGGAAAAAATCATTTATCTCTAATCCATCATCAAATTTCATCATGGTCTCATCTTCCAATCTGGAGAGGTGATCCATAAACTGATTCTGTATCCATTTTCTATCACTGACATCAAAATTTAACTCTTGCAAGAGGAGCATCCATTGTATTAGTCTTGGCTTTGCATCCTTCTTTTCCATGAGATATTTAAGCATGGAGTGATCAGTATGCACTATCAATTTAGTCCCAAACAAATATAGCCAGAATTTTTCAAAATGCAAATACCACAACTGGCAACTCCTGTTCTGTGACAGTGTAGTTCTTCTGTGTTGTATTTAGGGCTTTTCTAGAATAATATATGGGATGTTATATCTTCTCCTTGCGTGGACACAATACCATACCTAGGGCAACCCCACTTGCATCACACATGATTTCAATTGGACCAATCCGGTACCACAGTGATTGGTGCTGAGGTCAACTGCTTCTTCAGTTATTCAAAGGCTTTTAGACATGCATCATCAAACACAAACTTAGCATCTTTCTCTAATAGTTTGCATATTGGGTGTGAGATTTTGGAGAAGTCTTTTATGAACCTCCTATAAAATCTGACTTGCCCAAAGAAACTCCTTACACCTTTTACTGAGATGGGTGGTGGAATTTTCTCAACTACCTCCACTTTAGCTCTGTCTACCTCGATGCCCTTACCTGATATTTAGTGGCCAAACAAAATACCTTTTTTCACGATGAAGTGATACTTTTCCCAATTTAATACCAAATGGCTTTATTCACATCATTGCAACTTTTATGCAAGTTCTTCAAACACTCCTCAAATGAGTTCCCAACCACACTAAAGTCATCCATGAAGACTTCAATAGTGGTTTCCAATACGTTTGAGAAGACTGACATGAAATGTTGTTGGTGCATTACACAACCCAAATGGCATCCTTTTGAATGCAAAGGTACCATACGAAGATGTGAATATCGTCTTCTCCTAATCATCTAGAGCAATGATGATTTGATTATAGCCTGAATACCTATCAAGAAAACAGTACCAACCCTTTCTAGCTAACTGGTCCAGAATTTGACCCATGAATGGTATAGGAAAGTGATCTTTTTCTGTCGATGTATTAAGCTTTCTGTAGTCCATGCACAACCTCTATCCTGTAGCTGGCCTTATTCGAATCAACTCATTTTTGGCATTAGGAACCACTGTGATACCTCCATTTTTTGGAACACACTGTACTGAACTTACCCATTTACTATGACGATTGGATAGATGACCCAGACATCCAACCACTTAATAATATCTTTGCATAAAGTTCTTGCATAAGTGGGTTTAGATGTCTTTGATGCTCAATTGTTGGCTTGTAGTCCTTAACCAACTGGATTTTGTGAGTACACAATATGGGAGGAATACCAATAATGTCTGCAATCGTCCATCTGATGGACATATTATATTACTTAAGCACCAATACCAATGAATTCTCCTGTTCATTATTCAAATTTGTAGCTATTATGATTGGAAAAGTGTTGTTGGCTCCCAAAAATGCATATCAAGAAAATGCGGAAGAGCTTTCAATTCTAATACCGGTGGGTCTTCTATGGAAAGCTTTATAGGTGTAGATTCCTGATTTTGCAAATCCAATTCTGTGGCAGTAAGATAGCCCAAGTGCATTCACTTTCTTCTCGTAATCTGGGATACCATCATAGTTAAAATTTATCAAAATTGCCTCCAAGGTGTCAACACCCAATCTCACCTAAAGTGGTACTTCTGGCTCAGTATCATCAATAGTCTCAATAACAGACACCACTCTCACATCATTTTCTTTCTTCACTTGGTGGCACACATTGAACATGAACTTGTCTCTATCAAATGTGAACTTGAGTTTATCTTTTTCCATATCCAACAAAGTACGACCAGTAGCTACAACGGGCCTTCGCAAGATAATAGGAACTTAAAAATCAACTTCATAGTCAAGGATCCCAAAATCTGCAGGGAATATGAATTTGTTCAGCTTTACCAACACATCATAGAGTATCCCAATAGGTTTCTTCACTATATTATTCGCCATTAATAGCCTCATGTTAGTAGAAGTAGGATAACCCAAGCCAAGCTTCTTAAAAATCGAAAGAGGCATCAGATGTATGCTTGCTCTCAAATCACATAAAGCACTCGCGAACTCTATATCACCAATGGTACAAGGGATAGTAAATGCACCAGGGTCTTCCCTTCTCTGAACTAAGGACTTAGTGGTAACGGCACTATAATTTTGGAGCTCTTGAGAAAGCTCTTGGCTTACCTTGCGCTTCTGAATTACCAAATCCTTCATGTAATTAGCATAATCAGGTAATTTTCTCCATTGCTTTAATCAAAAGGATGTTGATTGGTAGTTGCTTAAGCATAGAGAGAAATTGTTTAAACTTTCGTTCCTCCTCCCTTTCTTTGAGTCTTTGAGGGAAAGGAGGAGGAGGCCTTGGGACAAGTTTGTGCTTCTTTGGCTATACAGCTACTGCACCTACCCCATCTTTGTTGCAGTTTTCTCGATCATTCACAACCTTTTCTGCAACTATCTCTTCATGCACATCATCCCCATCTACCAGTATTGGAGGATCATTAGTACTCTTGCACCCCTAGTCATGACTGCCATATAATTCCCCTCATTCTTCAGATTTTGAACCACATTACTTGGCAATGTACCTTTCTGGCATTGATTCAACTGAGTGGAAACCCGATCGAATTGTTTTTCAAGTGGCTTAATGGCCACCAAATGAAACTCTATTTTTTTATTTATACTTGAGATATCAGATTTTATTACCTTTAATGTCTCATCTTATGTATTAGTCTTTGTCATCAATCGGTCAAACTTTCCCTCGATACTCGAATTGCTTGCCCCGACATCACGATTATGTGGAGGTATATATGGACCACATCTAAAATCATTTCTTCAAACCCACACTCACAACACAACAATTCTTTAAAGATGCTCTTTCTCTTTGTCCTTATGCACAGTTAGTTTTGACCACTTGTTCCATTCACTCTGTGGTGCTTGTAAATGCTTCATCCAAGAACATGCCCCCATTATAGTATTGGCACAAGCTTAACTATTTTCATCGAGGGCGTGGTTGAAGATCTCTACCAAGTCATTGTCAACACTTTTATGGTCTAGGATGTTTCTCAAACACTCTGCAAATCTCTCATATATAGTTTTAATCGAATCACCTGATAATTGCTCAAAATATTGATTTGATCTTTTAGTTTGAGCTTCTTTGACCTCGAGAAGGACCTCTCTAAGAATTCCTTTTGTAAATCCGTCCAGTTGGTGATCAAACTTTGTTGGAGCTCACTTAGCCACACTGCTGCATCATGCATAAGAGACAATGGAAAAACACGCAACCCCACAACATCTACGAAAAGTCTTTGTGTCCCCATTACACTCTTGCAAATGAAGGCTACATTATGCAGATGGCTATGCAGATCTTCGGATGGAAGGCCAGCAAACCAATCATAATTTTAAAGCATTTGAAGCAACCCACTTTAGACTGTGAATTAAGTGTCTACCGGCAGTGGTGGAAACACTATAGCTCCTGTCACGTCCATGGCTATGGGATTCAATCTACATTGGTTCCATCGATAAGCATTGTTATTGAAATCCCTAAATTGTGGCCTATTATCTATTGTTTTCCTTATCATCAACATCAACATTTCGATTCATGGTTTCATTAACTATGGTACTAGCATTTGCTAGAGCCATTCTTCTTGCAACCTGTTGGATCTCTAAATCAGTTAGAGCTAAGAGAACGCCTTGACTTGTTCTGTTGGGCATACAACACCGGTATACCATGCAGAGAAACTAAAAAAAACAAAAAAAATAAAGCAAAATACAAGGGAACTAAGAAATTAACACTAGAATAGTACTAAGAGTTAATTCAACTAAAGTCTAGTTTTATTCCCCCGCAACGGCGCCATAATTTCTATTGATCACGCTCAAGATACACCTCTCTTTTGAGGACAAAATGACTGTCATAGTAATAAACCTATCCAATGTTAGGGTCAAATCCCAGAGAGAATAGGAAGACTTTATAAATTGGTTAACTAGTAAATAATTCAGGCATCAAACAACATAATTCCCAGGGAAAGGAGGGGTTTCAATGATTAATAAGAAATTAAATTAAACTAACTAAAAACATGATAATCAATAGTGGAGAACAACTTGGGTAATTGTGTTCCCCATGATTCACTAACTCAACTTCCCCAGATAACAAAATTCTTAACTAGAATATCACATGCTGGATGGTAATTTCAGTTCTTCCAACCCTATAGTCAAAGGTGAAAGTCAAATTTCACTATGGAACTTGGCACATCTCCATATTGTAGTATCCTAACCATCACATATTGTCTAACTCAACCTCCCCTTGGCCAAGTTCGATTGATTAGATGAGAAGGAATTGAACGAATTCTGTTAAATAATCTCTTTTTCTATTTGTCACTACCTTGGTCAAGATCATGACCCTAGGCAAGATCTAATATTGGCCACCATTAGAAAACATGCAAAATGAAGAGATTTGGTTAATACAAGCAAATACGCATTCCAAAAATTATTAATTTTTTGGGTTTTCTAAGAAAGATTCTCATGGTTCCCACAACCCAAGTTGTGGGTTTAGCTGCTTATGCTATGAGCAAATAGAGAAACTATGAATAGAGAAGACATAGTTAGCCACTTACCCAAAAACATTGAAGAACAAGAAAACCAATTTGTATTGAAAATCACAAGGTTGAAGAATAGAATGAAATCACAAGTGAATCTCCTCTCCAATATTTTATCTCCAAAGATAAACCCTGAAGTTTCTCTTTAATATCATGTTCTTTACTCTATTCTATCTAAAGAATCTGTAAAAATTGAAAAGCTCTCACCTAATGACCTAAAATTTACTATAGTATTTAAAACAAGTCCCTTAAAACTTAGAAAAACTGGTCGGCAGCTGCTACGAATTATAGTTACCACTCGTAAATGGGTTCACGAGTCATAATTGGGCTTTTGTGTTCAACTTCTGGAATCTTGGACTTCACTCCTACGGAACATCTTCATGAGTCATATATCATACTACTGGTATAGTCCTCTCATAGTCCATATCTGCATCACATGGTCCAACACTGGAAATCTCTACGAAACCTCCCAATATGACTCATAGAATGACCCATGAATCATAAAGGGGTTTCATGCGGTTGAACTTCAATTCTGTTTCAACACTAGAAATCCTCAGGATACTACCCCTATGACTCATACACTGAGTTACGACTCGTATAGGCTCTCGTATGTCTTCAAAATTAAGCAAAACTTATAACGTTACCCAAAATTGTGCCAACCTACCTTTTCAGTAAAATAAACATAAAAACACATAAAAACCACAAAAGTTGCATTGAGAACACAGAAAAATGCAAGTTTTAGACACCAAATGTGTTATTTTTTTATAGCACATCAAAGTTTAAGAAATATACGAGACGACAAAGATTGACGCCTCATCTTAATCAATCTTTCACCATCAAAAACTCAAGATCTACCTCGGTTTCTCACGTCATTATCTCCCCCTTAACTCTCAAGGTCCTCTCTCTAAATTTGTGAATCAATTTCCTCTACTAGGCTAAAACCATATACCTCCACAAAAATGAGTCACTATACACTAGAATATATGTCTTAAAACTGTTTTGTTATAGTATAATCACTTATATAAAATAGCCACAAATACTCTTTTCAAAGATACCACTCTTGGCTTCCTCCTGTCTTTATGGAAATCTCTTTATATTTGTTGCTAATAATGGCGTACAGAACCATATGCCACAACTCTTACAATCTAACCTCCTCTTCTTGCCTACATACTCCCAACTTCTATGCCCCCATAAACTCATTTGTATAAGATTTAGACTATAATGGAAAACTCCTCATCATCTATCCATAAGCCCTAATTGACTTGGCTATTCATAATGACAAAGACTATTTATATTCTTATAGCAATCATAAGTTAGAACTTCACACATCATTACACAATCATTGGTACATATCCCAAGGCTTTTCTTATCTATTTAGATACCCTTATTTCACACAACTTACTTAAGGGGCACTTGTACTCTGCCCATAGCATCATTTGTCCTTAAAAATCAGTGTCTTCCTCTCGAACACACACTATGGCAAGCTCTTAGAGTGAATATCCAACTAAGACTATCACTCTCATGATGTTATCTCCTCTTTACCACTACTTCTCAAAATTCAAGCTTAGAGTCTAGTACTAACATGTACATGTATCAGACACCTCTCCAATATCACACCAACTTATAATTACTAGGTAAATTTCAAAGCATAAGCCTACTACAATCTAAGAGCGAGTATTCATTCAACACATCCCTTTGTCACAACTCATGTATCACTCCCCTATTCATTATGCCTCCTTATCTAGATAAGCTTATAACTCCATGAATTTTATAGGTCTCTCTCCAAGAATCATGAGCCTAGTTTTGATCTATGACTTCAAAAGTACTTTGTTCCCCCTATTTAACATGCATACTTCACACTAACTAATAGTATATCAAAATACATCAACATAGACCTCTTTCTAGTTTGAGCATGCTTTAACATATTTTGAAACTAACTCTATCTCTATACCTCATCATGACAATCATGGGGTACTCACCACTCTATCATCGAGCTCATAGAAATCGAATCATCACATCATCACTTGCCTAATAGATATTAACTTAAGTTATAAGCCTCAATCAACTATCACTCTTACTATCTCGTCCTTTCCTTTCTATCATAATCATTCTAGTTGTGGAATGACATCTCTACTCAGGGTGTATAAGACCTTAGATTTTACTCTTAGATGGTAACATTAAACTACTTAGATATATAAGTTTCTCTCTCATTGATAACATCACAAGTAAGTAAAAACTCGAATTATACCTGTCCCAACATCTGGGGAGACATTTGAAGAATCTCTCGATCTTCTCTCACTAGTCGTGCCGAGGTAGAAGCTTGAGCCTTTTTGGACCACTTAGGACATTCTCTCTGAAGGTGATCCACTTGGCCATACTTGTAACATCAATCGCTCCCTCCGCGGCATTTTCCCAAATGATTTTGCCACACTTTCCACAAGGTGGCTTGTCTCGAGTAACTCGAGCCTTACTAGCCCATGACTTAGATCCTTGAGCCGTAAAGCTATGACGCTCTACCAAAAAATGACTCTTGTTCCTATTCCTCTTTGACCTCTTAAACTCTGGTAGGTTCATCCTCAAGGACTCACGAACTCTAGATTTGTTTGGAACACACTACCTACCTACTCCTTGCCTAGCAACCTACACTGTCATAGTCTGGGCCCAAGTCTGGATGGCCTAGTGAAGCTCAGCGTTTCTGATGTCAGCCTGTGGTGGCTGCATGGTAGGGGCGGCTGTGCCTATGGGTTCATCCTGATTCTGGGGCTTGGGTTATTAAGCATTTTATCTAGCTAGACTCCCTTTCACTTTATCAGCTCTTCTAGGAAAGATGACCACAATTCTGTAAACACTAATAGCATGAATTAGAAGAGAACTTTTCATAGAGTGTAACTCTATAGCATGATTTAGAATATAAAAGAAGTGAGACAATTCCTAATTTTTTATAGCCTCCCTATTATGGATATAGAGCTCTTCACACCAATAATAAGGACTCTACTAGACATGGCTTCATAGACTACCTAGGGCACTTGAACACTATGCTCGAAAACCAAGTTTGTCGGGCCCTAGGAGGGTACCCTAGACATGGTTAGCATTCAGAGACTATTGCTAGTCCCCAAGGAAACCACTTGGCCTCATCACATCTATTCAATCAATATAACTCAAAAAGCTTAGCGAAAGACTAAGAATGTGAATGGGCAATCAGAATCTTAAAGAACATATCAAATAAAAAGGGTCAAGAAGAAAGAAACTAGCTCAACATGTCTCAACATTAATACTCAACTCTAGTCTATGAAGTCTCTATCACTATTAAGTGGTGCCAATGATAGAACTATGGCTACCTCAACTCAAAGATAACAAAGCTAACTCAAATTTAACTATACTGAGCTAGATGAAAATAAATTAATGATCCTCTGAAGTAAGGGAGGCACCCCAACTAAGTTGAATGCTCTGACAGTAATGATGCATCTACTGATAATATCTAGTACCTGCCTCTGTATCATAAAATGATGTAGTCCAAAGGGGATGTCAGTGACGTGGTATGTAGGAGTATGTTAAATGACTAAACAAAATAGAAATAGGTGGAATAATATAG
This sequence comes from Solanum clarkiae, assembly GCA_011800125.2. Classification (NCBI taxonomy): domain Eukaryota; kingdom Viridiplantae; phylum Streptophyta; class Magnoliopsida; order Solanales; family Solanaceae; genus Solanum; species Solanum clarkiae. The sequence continues at coordinate 12,091 of JAABOM020045541.1, read as the reverse complement.
AAATAAAGTCAACTCAGAATATAGTTAAATAGAATGTCAAATATCTATCTAAACCAAGAATAAAGAGTAGACAAGTGTCCCATCCTCCAAATAAAACCTCATTAATCAATTCAGATTCAAGTCAAGTCATTGGAACTCAACTCAACTTGTCTCGACTCAGACTACTCAATGTGGAAACTTTCTGGAAGTTTCTCTTATCCGACAAAACTTATGAACCAGTGATTGTTCAATAATCCCGCTGATGTTTCTACAGTCGTTCTGTACTTTCCAATGTAAGGAATACCTATGATCTACAAGGGATCTAACCTCTAAAGTCCTCTATTGCCTTCAGATACTTTACCTCAAGAGGATACCATCTGAAGTAATGGTTCAATCTTTATTTCAGTGCTCGATACTCCTTCCAAGACTCAATGCTCATAAGTGTCCTCCTTATCTCAATCGTTTATCTTCATAGAGGCACCCTTTATCTCGTTAACTCAAACTCTAAAGTCTTCTATTGTTTTCAGGGACTTTAACTTATCTCAAGTAACTCAATTCTCATTTAGGAACTCAAGGACTCAGATCTTCACTTAGAAAAAGTCATTAAGACAGAATTCAAGAACTCAATTATGAAGACTAATAGGGTTATCAAACACAAATTAACTCAACCTCATACTCATATAAAGATTATAATCAATATACTCAAATCAAGGCTCTAACATCCGTAAATTCATTCATGTATGCTTTCAAACTCTTGCATATAGGGTTTATATAGTATGTTATGAAAAGTACTTAATTCATGAAATGAAGTTTATTATGATCATCAACATATTAAAATACATCTAATAGATATAATTTTCAAGAAAATATTCAATAAAATAATTCAAGAAACATGTATAGGGACTCATGGACTCTCAACCTCTCTATTATCATCAATGTGGCACGTGGAAGAATCATCTCATACTTTAGTTTAGCCTTACATACCAAATGTGAAGCTTTTGGACAACCAACCTCAAATAACCCTCCTTAATTCCTCGCTCCTCTTCTCCTCTCTTCAGCCCTGGCCTTTTTCAAGAACTTAAAAAGGCTTGAGAATCGGTTAAAACCCTTTTTATACTCAAAACGACCAATTTTGATCGTACTTTCAATATAGAAGGGTTTGGAAAATAGTCTAAAATGCCCTTCATAAAAAACTGAAAAAAGGTTTACCTCGGGCATAGGGTCCATGATGCAAACTGGGTGTCCCGAATTGGATTTTTGCTGAAAATTTTTCGAATGAGTTTTTTAATCCCGTAGAAACTATATGTAATAAATCTATGTGTTGGTATGTGGCATGTGCGCGTCGCACACCTTTCATGCGCTTATTATGGAATTTATTTTAGTATCAAAAAATTATCTTTGATCCTGTTTCCCTAAAAATCAATGAGACCACTTCCCCACTCAACTTTTTATGATAATCATAAATTTGGCCTCAGATTTGCCATCAGATTACACAAGGATGTGTGATGCGCATATCTCTTCCCTAAGGATATTTTTGTAATTTTAACGGGTGTTACATCTAGTGTATAGACGTGACATTTAATTACCTCAATAAAGTTAAGCTAGTATATTTTTAAGCAACAATGTCTGAAATGCACTTTACTAAGCATTTGTTAACCAATTCTCTAAAAGAAGGATCTATTGACAAGAGATTTGTTAGGATCATGCGCTTACCGTTATGCCAAAAGATATAGCTGATAGCAAAGATGCAACTTTATTTTTTAACTAAATCCATCACTCAAGCACCATGTTTGATCATAACTCTGACTTAGGCTACCTCAGTCGCCTCGCGGGCCTTGCCATAGGAAGGATGTTGGCATTACCTAACAATCCCCCTTCCAACACCTGCCTCATACAGCATGTTATTCATTGAAATCGAACCCCTGACCTTGGCTCTGATGTCACTTATTATGATCAAGTGCTTATCATAATACCAAAAGTTATGACTTATTTCAGAGAAGTAAATGCAAATAAAGACATGGTATTTATCGTGGAAAACACCCAGCTCACAAAAATGAAAAATACCACGACCTTTGCCCCTACAAGATTTAACCCCTACTTCACTAAATCAAAGGAGCTTGAACAAAAGATTAAAAGCCTAAGAAATCTAGGTAAAACACACTTCCTAAACTAGTGACTTAACACAAAGCTCTCAAGTTTTATTTTCCCATCCTCAAGTTGCCCTCTACTTGAAGACTACACCCTACTTTAGTTTATAGGTCACTGAACTAATTAATACATCAAAGTTCAAGATATTCAAGACTTCCAAGATCTAAGACTCAATGACTAACATATCTTCCAAAAATATTTCCTCATAACACTTTTCTTATTGAAAACTCTTTGTTTGCTCGAAGAGTTGCTCATCTGCACTATCTCCACTGTCTATTTAAGAATGTCTTTTAGGTTGAGTTTTACTTTGCTTAAAACTCCACTATTGTTCTAATTCTATTGCCCTTAGACTTATTTTTTATGATAAGGACTCTTTTTGACTTTGAAATCATGTCTCACACAAGTGTTCTAATTGTGTTGCACTTCTTCATTGGTTATCATGAGGATGTAGGTGAGATTTTATCCAATCTGCAACTTTACCTTCTTGCCCTGACATCACTTCTATGATGTAACCCTTTGAGACACTGCCCATAAGGACCTAGTCAGGTTATATATTTCGTCATTCTTTGTCAATCATCAAAACTGTAGCAACTTAACTAATTTCTCCTTTTTGATGATGAAAATATCATAGCCTTATGCTTGTAGACATCTTCCCTACACAACCAGAAGTAAAGAACAGGCTAGGGAACATGGTTATAAATATTGCATAACTTAGAATAACTTCCGCCTTTTGTCATTAAAAAGAAGAGGTACCTATGGCAGACATAACCAGATGAAGATAAAACAAAATTCAAGGCTACAAGGGCTATCACCTAGAAAACAAACCAAGACTAAGACAAACATTAACATATTTTATAGCAGACAAACATTAAGTACAACATGCAAGACCAACCAAAAATTAAAAGAACCATAGAATAATAATTAAGTGTCTAAAGTACTGGCAATAAAAAATAGGAACCCATAAAAGAAAGTCCAAAGAATAAGCAAGGTGGAAGGAGTAGCAGAGGGAATCAGACGAGAGAGCTTATCCACTATTTTCAACATGGGCAGCATATTCCTTATGCAGACTGTCCTCTAACTTAGAGATCCTGCAAAGTAAGGCTCTATGTTCTTGTGCAAACTCCTGATGAGCAGATGTTAACTCAACCGTCTTGGCATCCAGGGCAGTTTGGAGTCTATGAAGAGATGTACCAATACACTGGATTGAACTAGGTAAGGCAACGTGGCTTTCTTTTCCCAAAACATCCTTAGTATTCTGCATAGTCCAAACATGAACTGGAACAGAGTAAGCCTCAAAGATCTAAGAGAGCAAAAAGCCATAAGGTAATATATGCTCATTTTTGTCCTGAGAAAGCATAAGCCTCATATGTTTTATTATTAGGCTTGACAGGTTATTTGGAACATCAAAGCCTAATAGTTCCATCAGTGTTAGATCAAAATAGCTATCCTGAGGCCTCTACTCCTTTCTTGGAATGAGAACATTATGCACCACATTAAAATAGAGTTAGTAAAATGAAGACATTTCATGTCAAGGAACTGTTTTGTGCTGAAACAAAGTACGACAACCTAAAAACTTCCTAGAAATCCCAAGAGCAAAGGCCAAATTATCCAAAAGTAGCCACTCATGGCAAACATAGTGATCCCTGAAATGCCCCACACCTGACTAGGAATGCGCCCATAATCTTAGTTCCCTTATATCTCAAGTCAAGAATATCTAAACACCCTTCCATGTAGATCGAAAAGACCCTATGGCGTATTTTTTTAATATCTCAAAATTCATACAGAATTTCACAAATCTGACCTATATTCTTGTTCAAAGGGCAAAATTATATGGATAAACGAGTACCTACAATGTATACTATGTCCGTACCAAAAAATAATTTTTGGTAAAACTTTACAAAAACAGTAGTTGTACGTGACAGGTCCACGATATGGACTAGTTCCACAATTTCCAAAAATTATTCATTTTACTCCAGGAAAATTGGGTAATAACCCTATACCTATATACATAAAAATTCCTCATTAACTAGCCTTTTTGAGCCCTAAAAATTAATCAAAAACCTCTCAAAATCCTCTCTGATCCTCATAAAATTCTCCATTCATTCTCATGGTTTTCAAGACGTCTGGTTGGTAATCAAGGAAACCAAGTCAAGCCCCAATTCCTCCTCAAGATTCAAGTTTCCCAATCTCTTTTCGGATCTAAGGATTTCATTCAAGCTTCAAGTTTCTATTTCAAATCTCTATCAAGAAGCTCTCCAGTCAAGGTATGTGGGTTTCTTTCATGGGTTCCTTTCACTCAGGATGCCCAAACCTTCTTTTACTTAAAATTGTATGATTTAAAGTTAATTTACTCATAGTTCTTACTTACAATGAAATTCACTACACACTATGTTTGGGTTTATGAAACTGTGATTATTTTAGTATTTTTTGTGATATGAATCTAAGATTTATTGTAAGATTTGATAAGGATTTTGATGTATACTGCTTGAGGTATTGCCAAGTATCTATGAAGGTTTTAAATTGAATTTTGTTGCATGATTTCACTCTTGAATTTGATGGTTTTACACTAGCATTACACACTCGCCAAGTGTTTGATAAAATATCTTTTTAAGAATTCTTTAAGTTTTGATAATCTATTGGTTGAGTTATGATTCATGTGATTCTATGATGATTATGAGCTTTCTAAATATGTGTTTAAATAATGAAAATGTTGATGATGTTGTAGGGCCGGATTAATCCCCTTTTCTAAGATTATAACTCTTGTGAGCCTTTGATGTTAATGTTAATGCAAAGGATAATGTTGATGATGATACATTCTTATGATTGAAGTTAGGCTCACCATTTGAGGTCAATGATGTTAAGAGTTACTCGTGCCATGTCTCTATATTTATTGCAAGTTATTAAAGTATGATTATCTTATATATTCCCTAGGATTAGACTTAGCACCGAATGGACTAGAGGCAAGTCTCCAAGTCTTAAAACTATGTGCCACCGCAGGTGAAGGGATTAGAGGCGAGTCCCCTAAATGTTAGGACTTGAGGAGAGTACCCAAGACTGGGCTTGAGGGGATTACCCGAGTCTAAGAACTAAAGGAGAGTACCCAGTTTGCATAAGGCTTAGTGGATCCACTTAGTCATTAGGAGGTTCACCTTGACAAGTAACTTCCTCCTTTCTTTCGGTGTAGGGTTGACATGGGGATTCCAAGTTATAGCTAGCTTGGTCTAATATTATGTTGATTGATGTTTCTTCCCACACTTATTTATTATGTTCTATGTAAGATTAATGATTTTCAAAGCATGATTTACTTAAGCATTGATCATGCATGCCATATTGTTATTATGCTATCTATTTGCTTATGATTATGCATTTTGATTATGATATCTATCTCTTGTTGTATTGCATCCCTGATACTTAGTACATTCAGACATACTAACGCATACTCTATGTCCAAATGATGTTACTACGTAGGAACCAGAGCCCCGCTTGAGCATCTCCAAGTACGTGGCTAGTATGGTTTTACTCAAGCTTGTTGGTGAGTCCTCTATTTCGGGGACGTTACTTATGATCTCTTGCTATGAACTAAGACTATGTTATTTTTATGTTATATATTGACTATGACGGTAAGTTCGGTTGCTTATCGTAGCCTGCGCTCTTATCTTTGTAGTAGAGGTGTTGTTGAAAATGTTATGTATCTATGCTATAAGACTTGACTCTCTTGTTTCTTGATGTTTATGATATGAAAGTTTACCCTTAGTCCCAACTCTCCTTGTTTATGCTTATCTTTTATTGTCGTTTTAATTACTTCCATTACCAAAGATGTGTAATGATATGCTATGAAACTAGTTTAGGGTTTCTTCGGGTTCTCCATTCACCGATCACGTCTAGGCCCTAGGGTTGGGTCACGACAACGATGGTCTCAGAGCACTTGTTTGTTATCCTCGGAGTCCAATACACCACGTTGATTAGTGTCTTGTTCATGGTTGTGTTGTGCACCACAACTCTGAGCAAGAGGCTATGAGGCATTTTAGGAAATGTTTCCCTTCTTCGTGTTCTAAGTCGTGCTATAGAGTCAAAGTAAGTTTTTCCCCCTTAACAATTATTCTTTGCTATGCTAGATTATGCCTAACGTAAGAGGAAAACGAGCCCGTACACCCGAGGGCAACTGGTCAATGGAAGGTTCCAAGATGCTCTCATTATGCTTGCTTAAGTTGTGATCAATCATGCCAATCAAGGGCTCCTACCTTGGCATATCGGGTGAGAGACTACATGAGGATGAATCCAGCAGTATTCTATGGGTCAATGGTGGGTGAGGACCCTCAAGAATTCATTGATGAAGTATACGAGGTGCTACATATTATGGAGGTGAGGTCAAACAAAAAGGCGAGTTAGCGGCTTACCAACTCAAGGAGGTGGCACAAATATGGTTCACACTATTGAAGGAAGAGAAGGATGTTGAAATATACGGTTTTATGGTGTCCTTTCTTAATCGGTTCTTCCTTCTTAAGCTTGCGGAAGCTAAATTTGTGGAGTTTATAAACTTGAAGCAAGGATCTATGAGTGTGAGGGAGTATGCCCTCAAATTTAACCAACTCTCAAAATATGCTCCTCGCTTGGTTGCTGACCACAGGCTAGAGTGAACAAGTTTGTGATGGGTGTGTCCAATTTTGTGAATAAGGCGTGCCGGTCCACTATGTTGATTAGAGGTACGAATTTGTCCCACCTCATGACATATGTTGAACAACTTGAGGTGGAGAAGCTTAGAAAGAGGAGAAGTGAAGAATCCAAGAGAGCTTGATTTGATGGTAGCTTCTAAGATTAAGAGTCAGATGATGCTCTAATAAAGAGGGTGGCCCAGGATGGGATAATCAGCCCCAAGTATCATGGTGAAGGTGTTGGTGGACAAGCTCCTCTAACATGCAACAAGTGTGGAATGTACCACCCAGGAGATTGCTTAGCCAGCTCGTGTGTGTGTTTTGGATGTGGTGGAATGGATAATAAGATGGGACATTGTCCATGGGTCCCTAAAGATCAAAATGATAGTTGTCAACGTTGTCAATCATACCGCTCTAGGGATCAATAGACTTGGCTTGATACTTTGTATGTAAGTTGAAGGTTTTGATTTTGATGGATCTGAGTTCCATTTTTCGCTTTTGGTTGCTAACGGGCTTCTTGTGTGCCCCCAATTATTATGTGAACCTTTGGTGTTTACCTCTTTGTTGAGTATATTATTGTGAAGAATGTTCAAAGGTATTGCTCCATGTTCATCTTGCCTTAGGTCTTGCCTTGTGACTTGTTGGTGTTGATGTGGTACAATTGATATCATGCTTGGGGTGGTTTGGATACTTGCATATCGTCATTAAAATGAGTGTAGAACCCATAAGGTTATAATATGATGCTTATGGATGGTCTATTTGTTTGGAAAACTACGATGGGATAGTCACTTCTCTAAGTTTGATCTTTATTTTGGGTTTTGTCTCTAAGTGAGGATGAGGGTAGGTGATATTCCTAAGTGTCTTTCTCGACTAGGGGTGAGCATTGAGTATTATTGGAGTTGTTTGATTGACTTATGCACCGGCTATCTTTATGGGTTTCATGAATAGGATCTTAGAACCTACCTTGACATATTTGTGGTGGCCTCTAGTGGTGGAATATTGATTTATTTAGAGCTTGTGAGTCATTTGGGGGTATTGTTGCAAGACTTGGTCGATGAGTGGTTAGGACTCTCTAAGGATTATGATATGAGTGTGCATTATTTTCCTCGATAAGGCTAATGTTGTGGTTGGTGCTCTAGGTAGTTTAGCATGTATTGAGGATGGTGGCAAAGAGGTTACTAGAGATGTTCATCGGTTGGCTAGATTGTGAGTTAGGTTGGAGGAAGTTGAGCATGGTGGTGTAGTATTCTTGATGGTTCCAAATCTTCTTTGGTTGAAAAGATCCATCTTAAGAAAGTCCTTGATTCCACCTTATTAGAGATGGAGGTTTCGGGTGAAAGATGGTAGAGTGGAGGTTGTCTCCCAAGGAGGGGATGGTGGTTCATGGTACCAAGTGGGCTATGTGTGTGATTAAGGTTGACAATGAGCTTAGGGTAGTGAGTCCTTATAGAGCATACAAGAGGAGTGGTAAGGTTGCATAATATTGGAATTAACTAGGGATATGGTTATGGTTTGTCTATGTTTTTCATGCTTCTAGTTGAAGGGATGTGGTGGTGACTCTAGTCCTAAAGAACTCATGAGATTGTGGGTGTTGTGGAGGATAAGTTGACTTAGGAAGAGGTCCCACTTGAAATATTAGATGGAAGAGTTGAAGAAGTTTATTGATAAAAGTGTAGTGTTCATCAAGGCCCTTTAGAAAAATCGTCAAGTCGAAAGTCCCCATTGGGGAGCCGAAGCGGGCGTGGAAGGCAATATTTATATCTCCTTCCTTCTATTCAAGCTTATGATAACATGTCAAGTCCTTTTACTTTTTGTGATCTCAAGTCTTAAGTTCAGCCCTCATGTCGTTGCATGTATTCACGTTTATGTTGACATGTTCATGATGATTATAACACTTATGCTGAGATTTTGAAAATGGTGTTTAAGTATATTGTTGCATTCTTATTGAGGCTGTTTTGTTCATGATTACTCTTCTTATGTACATTTCTTTGACATTTCAGGATGAATATTCCCCAGGGGGAGATATTAATACGCCCCACACCTGCCTAAGAATTCCCCCATAGTAGTAGTTCCCTTATATCGCAAATTGGGGATATTTAAACACCCCTCCACGTAGCTCGAAAAGATCCTATGATGCATTTTTTTATATATCAAAATCTGTACAGAATTTCGCAAATCCAACCTCATATTCTTGTTTAGAGTGAAAAATTATGTTGGGAAACGAGTACCTACAAGGTATACTTTGTCTGTGCCAAGAAAAATAATATTTCGTAAAACTTTGCAAAAACAGTAGTTGTCCGCGACAGGTCCGCGACGCGGACTAGTTCAAAAATTTCCAAAAATTGTTCTTTTTACTCCAGGGCAATTGGGTAATAACCCTATACCTATATACAAAAACATCCCTCGTTGTCTAGCCATTTTGGGCCCCAAAAACCAACTGAAGACCTCTCAAAATCCTCTCTAATCTTCATCAAATTATCCATTCATTCTCAAAGTTTTCAAGAAGTCTTGTTGGAATTCAAGGAAACAAAGTCAAGCCCCAAGACCTCCTCAAGATTCAAATGTCCCAATCTCTTTCCGGATCTAAGGATTTCATTCAAGCTTCAAGTTTTCATTTCAAAATCTTCTTCAAGAAGCTCTCTAAAAGTCAAGGTATGTGGGTTCTTTATTTCATGGGTTCCTTTCACCTATGATGCCCAAGCCTCCTTTTACTTAAAATTACATGATCTAAAGTTGATTTACTCATGGGTCTTACTTATTATGAAATTCACTACATACTATGTTGGGGGTTATGAAATTGTGATTGTTTTAGCATGTTTTGAGCTATGAATCCAAGATCTTTTGTAAGAGTTGATGAAGGGTTTTGATGTACATGACTTGAGGTGTTACCAAGTATCTATTGAAGGTTTTATATTGAATTTTCTAGCATGATTTCACTCTTGAATTTCATGATTTTACACCAGCATTACACATCCGCAAGTGTTTGATAAATGCCTTTTTAAAGATTCTTTAAGTTTTGATGATCTATTGGTTGAATTATGATTCAAGTGACTCTATAATGATTATGAGCTTTTTAAAGATATGTTTAAATCATAAATATATTGATGATGTTGTAGGGCCGGATTAATGCCTTTTTCTAACATTAGACCTCTTGTGAGGCTTTGATCTTATTGTTAATGCAAAGGATAATTCATGATGACCCATTCTTATGATTGAAGTTAGACTCACCATTTGAGGTCAATGATGTTAAGAGCTACTTTTTTCCATATCTCTATGTTTATTGCAAGTTGTTAAAGTATGATTATCTTATATATTCCATGCGATTAGACTTAACACCGAGTGGACTAGAGGCGAGTCGCCAAGTCATAGAACTATGTACCACCATAGGTGAAGGGATTAAAGGCGAGTCCCCAAATCGCTAGGAGGCGACTACCCTAAATATGAGGGCTTGAGTCGAGTACCCGAGTCCGGGCTTGAGACAAGTACCCGAGTCAAAGAACTAGAGGCGAATACCCGGATTACATAAGGCTTAGTGGATCCACTCAATCATTAGGAGGTTCACCTTTGCAAGTAAGTCCCCCTTTCTTTCAGTGTAGGGTTGACATCGTGATTTCAAGTTGTAGCTCGCTTTTTCTTATGTTATGTCGGTTGAGGTTTTTTTCCACACTTATAAAAGAATCATTTACTTAAGGATTGATCATACATGTCATATTGTTATTATGTTATCCTTGCTTATATTTACGCATTTTGATCATGATTTCTATCTCTTGTTGCATTGCATCCCACATACTTGGTACATTCAAACATATTAATGCATACTCTATGCCCAAATGATGTTACCATGTAGGAATTGGAGCCCCGCTTGAGCATATCCACGCACATGGCTAGTATTGTTTTACTCAAGCTTGTTGGTGAGTCCTCCATTTTGGGAACGTTGCTTATGGGCTCTTGCTATGTACTAAGACTATCTTACTTTTATGTTATGTATTGACTATGACGGTGAGCTCGGTTGCTTGTTGTGGCCCCTGCTCTTATCTATATAGTAGAGGTATTGTTGTACATGTTATGCATCTATGCTATAAGCCTTGACTCTCTTGTTTCTTGATGTTTATGATATGGAAGTTTACCCTTAGTCCCAGATCACCTTGTTTATGCTTATCTCTTATTGTGATTTTAGTTGCTTCCATGACCCACGATGTGTAATGATATGCTATGAAGCTTGTTGGGGTTCTTTCGGCCGGTTCACATCTAGGCCCTTGGCTTGGGTCGTGATAATCCCAAGTAGTGTTAGGAATGCCACAATGTATGAAATGTTCATAGCCTCTAGGTGAATGGATTGTCCTCTAATAGTAGTGGTAAATACAAAATCTCAAACCAACCCTTGACCATGAAACTCAAACATCTCAGGTTTGGAAAACTTTTGCTGAATATCCCCTTGTAAGAGCAATTGAGTCCAACCCTAGAAATCCAGTTTTAATAAGTGATTTTCCATGTCAGATCCCCTAAACCTGGTAATGACATGACCCCGAATAAGGGAGCATTTTTGAAAGTAAATATGAGAAAGAAAATTTGGGTCAGAGGTGTCAACATTAGTTTGCTCAGGTTCACTTTCAATTGTAAACTCATCCAAAGAATTAGGTTGAGGAACCTGTTTCTTTCTTCTAAATGAAGCCCTAATACTGGGAGATGACTTAGTAGTAAAATAAGATATGGGTTGCTTGGGTGGATTAACAGGTATTGTACAATGAGGCTTGGGAATGATGTTCTTGCACATTATATCCTTGTGTATCCTTCTTAGAAAAAGCTTTCCTCGGGATGATTTTGGATCAGGAGGGGAACTAGATGTACCTTTGTGTTTGTTGCGCTTTTGGAGGGCCTGTTGAAGAGCAAAATCTTTCTTCCTTTTTGAATTTTAGTTTAAGGCATCAACAAAGAACTAGATGCTGAAACTTATTCAGGAGAAGGGAGGTCATCAGGAACTTCAATAGGTTCACCACTCTCTCCTCAATCAATGCCTCATTTGTTTAAGGATTAAATTAGTAGGAGGAAATCCATCTATAGGAATGTATTTAATAGGAATAATATCCAATCCCTCAGAAGGGTCACCTATGCATTTTCGGAGCATTGACACGTGGAAAACTGGATGAACCATTGAAAGCTCTTGGAGTAGCTCTAGTTCATATGTAACCTGCCCAATCCTCTTGATAATCTTATACGGGCCTATGTAACGTGGGATTAACTTTCCTTTCTTACCAAACCTCATGACCCCTTTCATTGGAGATACCTTTAAAAATACCCAATCTCCTACTAAA
>JAABOM020045530.1:0-16149 GCA_011800125.2 Solanum clarkiae | reverse complement strand
CATAAGACATACATTGGACCTTCAATTCCTCAAGAAACCATAACCAGATATTTTATCAAACATTTAGATAGTGTGTAGTGCTAGTGTAAAATTATGCAGTTCAAGAGTGAAATCATACTAGAAAATATAATGTAAAATCTTAAATAGATACTTAGTAACACCGTCAAGCAACATAAATCAAAACCCTTCATCAAATCTTACAATAGATCTTGGTTTCATAGCTCAAAACATAGCAAAACAGTCACAGTTTCATAAACCACAACACAGTGTGTAATAATTTCGTAATAAATAAGACCCATGAGTAAATCATCTTTAAATCATGCAAATTTAATAAAAAAGAAGCTTGGGTATCTTGGGTGAAAGGAACCCATGAAAGAAACCCACATACCTTTGCTTTGGAGATGAACTTGATGAAGATTGGGGATGGAGACTTGAAGCTTGAGTGCAATCCTTAAGATCTTGAAAGAGTTTTGAGACTTGAGTTTAGGATTAAAATATTTGGTTGTGTTTGAATGAGTATCGGGGAATGTTTAGAATGATATGAGGGTGAAAAAAAACTAAGTATAGGTATTTTGACATTTGGGAACACTTAGGCCCATGACTTAAAAGTCTTTGATCAAAGTCAAAAATCTGCACCAGTATTAACACTAGTGCATGTTGCGGAAGGGACGCGTAAACCAAAACCGGAGTTGCTAATTGTTTGCTCTTAAATTGGGGTTAGAACTATTTTCACTCAAAATGAACCCCTGACCAAAAATATGAAGTTGAATTTTCGATATCAGACACGGATTTTAAGATATATGGAAATTACGATTTTGAGCACTTTCGAGGCACATTTTCGGGCACTTTTTGGGTGTCGTTTCAATATCTCCCCCTTCGGAACATTCATCTTCGAATGTCAAAGAAGCATATAAGAGACACAAACACGACAATTTCAGACCACACAAGGATGTAACAATGCACTTAAACGTCATTTCAAAAATCTCATCATAATTGTAAAATCATCGTGAGCTTGTCAATTTAAACATGAACATATGAAATGACATGGGGGCTAAACTTAAGACTTGAGATCATATAAAGGACTTAGATCAATACCTTAGGCTTGGATTGAGTGGAAAAGGTATGAATATCGCTTTAGCATGTCCACTTCGGCATCCCAAGTAGCATTTTAAACTTGTTGATTCCTCTAAAGGATCTTAACGGAAGCCATCTCTTTGTTTTCCAATCTCTTCACTTGCCTATGAAAAATCTGAACTGGAACCTCTTCATAGGTCAAATTATCTTCAACCACACCTAAAACATAAAGAGGCACAATAACATTCAGATCACCCACATATTTCCTCAACATAGACACATGAAACACCGGATGAACTAAATTCATTTCTCTAGGCAATTCCAACTCATAAGCTACCTCGCCAACCCTTCTCATCATCCTATATGGACCCACATATCTTGGAATCAACTTTCCCTTTTTACCAAAATGGACGTCACCCTTCATGGATGACACCTTCAAATAGACCCAATCATCAACTCTGAATTCAAGTTCCCTTCTTCTCACATCGGCATAAGACTTTTGATGACTTTGGGCCATCTTCAACCTTTCTCTAATCATCCTAACCTTCTCAAGAGCATCCATAACAAGATATGGTCCTAATAAGGCCACCTCACCAACCTCAAACTACCCCACCATTGATCCACAACGCCTACTATGGAGAGACTCAAAAGGCTCCATACTGACACTAGAATGATAGCTATTGTTGTAGGCAAACTCAATCAATGAAAGATGATCATCACAACTACCTTTAAGCTCCAACACACATGCTCTAAGAATATCCTGAAGGGTTCGGATGATTCTTTTAGCTTGTCCATCCGTTTGAGGGTGCAAGGTCGTAGAAAGCTTAACTTTAGTACCAAGACCCCTTTGGAAGGACCTCCAAAAATGTGAGGTAAATTGAGCACCACGATCCGATATGATGTACATAGGAATCCCATAAAACCTCACCAAGTCATGGATGTACAACCTTGCGTAATCATTAGCCCTATATGTGGTCTTAACCGGTAGAAAATGAGTCGATTTGTCATCCTATCAACCACAACCCAAATGGAATCAAAACTTTTTCTAGTTTTGGGCAGCCCAACTACAAAATCCATATTAATCTCTTCCCACTTCCAAGTAGGAACCACTATGTCTTGGGTTAGGCCAGCCAGCCTTTGATGTTCAGGTTTGACTTGTTCACAACTATGACAACTAGAAACAAATTTGGCAATGTCTATCTTCATGCCTCCCCACCAATACACATCCCTCAAATCTCTATACATTTTGGTGGAACCGGGGTGGATAGAATAAGAAGAATTATGGGCCTCATCAAGGATTTTCTCCCTCAAACCATCAACACAAGGCACACACAACCTACTTTGATACCTAAAGGCACCATCTCCCCATGGGAGACCTTTCCCTCTTTCACTAAGGCCTTCAATTCTAACAAAGAGAAATCAAGATCTTGTTTTGCTATCACCTTATCAACCAAGGAAGACTTAGAACCATCATCAACAACAATACCTCTATTACCAACCTCTTCCAACCTAACTCCCAACCTACCTAATCGATGAACCTCCCTAGCCATCTCCTTATCACCACTATCAACATGAGCTAGGCTACCCATAAACACCTTACTCAAGGCATCTGCCACCACATTTGCCTTATCGGGATGATAATGCACACTTATTTCTTAGTCCATCTGAAGTTCTAACCACCTTCTTTGTCTCAAGTTGAGATCTTTTTGATTGAAGACATATTGGAGGCTCTTATGATCGGTGAATACATCAATACACAACCCATACAAATAATGTCACCAAATTTTCAAAGAAAACACCACGGCGGCCAATTCAAGATCATGAGTAGGATAGTGTTTTCATGCACTTTGAGTTTCCTAGAAGCATAGGCTATCACCCTACCATTTTGCATTAGTACACAGCCCAAATCATCTCTAGAAGCATCACAATACACAACAAATCCCTCAAGCCCATCCAGTAGTGACAATATAGGAGCGGACACAAGCTTATCATTCAAGGTTTGGGAGTTCCTCTCACAATCATTGGTCCACACAAACTTAGCCTTATTTTGAGTCAATTGTGTCATGGGAGAAGCAATGGAGGAAAACCCATTCACAAACCTATGATAGTAACCCGCTAAGCCCAAGAAGCTCCTAATAATCGACGGGGTCAATGCTCTTAGCCAATTCCTAATCACATCGATCTTCTTAGGATCCACCTTAATACCATCCACCGGCACCACATGTCTTTGGAAGGCAACCTCCCTCAACCCAAATTCACAATTCTGATACTTAGCATATAGCTTTTCTTCCCTCAATCTTTACAACACAACCCTCAAATGACCCATATGCTCCTCCTCACTATGTGAGTAGATTAAGATATCATTAATGAAGATCACAATAAAGGAATCAAGGAAGGGTTCAAATACCCTATTGATTAGGTCCATATTGGTCAACCTAAAAGACATAACCACAAATTCATAATGCGTATACCTAGTCCGGAAGGCCTTCTTGGGAATGCCACACTCCTTCACCTTCACTTGATGATACCTAACCGAAGATCAATCTTAGAGAAGTGGCTAGCCCCTTGCAATTGGTCAAACAAATCATCAATTCTTGGAAGAGGATACCAATTCTTGATGGTGACCCTATTGAGTTGCTGGTAGTCAATACACATTCGAAGAGACCCATCCTTCTTCTTTACAAACAACACCGGTGCACCCCAAGGGGATTGGCTAGGCCTAATAAAACCCTTATCCAACAAGTCCCTAAATTGTTCCTTCAACTTCTTTAACTCCATCGGGGCCACATGGTAAAAGGGAATGGAAATAGGCTGAGTATCAGGGAGGAGGTCTACACAAAAATCTATTTCCCTTTCGGAAGGAACACTAAGAAAGTCATTTGGGAGACATCAAGAAACCATTTACAATTGGAACCGACTCTATGGGAAGAAATTTAGACTCCACATCCCTAATCGTCACAAGATAATAAAGAAACCCCTTAGAGGTCAACTTACGGGCTTTAATGCAAATGATGAATCTACCCTTGACCACCATATCTTGACTCTCCCATTCAAGAATGGGTTCATTTAGAAATTGGAATTTTACCCAGTGGGTTTTACAATCAATAGAAGCATAGTATGCATGCAACCAGTCCATCCCAAGAATAATATCAAAATCAACCATGTCTAACTCAACAAGATCACAAGGAAATATTTTATGCAAGATGCAAATATGACAACTTCTATAAACTTTTCTAGCAATAATAAATGCACCAATAGGAGTAGACACTTCATATGAATCATGCAATAACTCGGGGTCAACAAGGAACTTTTTAGCAATAAAGGGGGTAACAAAAGAAAGAGTGGCGCCCGAATCAATCAATGCATACACGTCAAAGTCAAAGATTTTCAACATACCAAAAATGACATCGGGGACCTCATCCACCCCTTGCCTCTCATGCAAAGCATAAAACTGATTGTGCTTTGGGATACCATCTTGTCGGCCACCTCTCCTTGAAGGAACCACATTAGCACCTTATGGACGAACCTCTTTGCCCTTCTTTTGATTTCGAGGACAATCTATTCCCTTATGCTCCATTTTCCCACAACCAAAACAAGCACCGGTATTCCTCAAGCATGGGACACCATGACCCTTACCACACTTCGGATACACATCAATATGAGCCACACTCCTAACACCTTGAGCCCTCGAAAAATCATTGGAAACCCTCTTTTAAAATACACGAGAGAACCTTTGGCCCTTATGGAACCGGCCACCCTTTTGGAACGTACCCTCAAAACGGGCCCTCTTGGCTTTATGACCGCTTCTTTTTCTCAATTTATCCTCTTCCATTTGTTTGGCATAGGTCATCAAATGGGATAAGTCCATGTCACCAATCAACATAGCGGACTGGCATTCTTCACTCACTAAGTCAGACACTCCCATCATGAACTTGTTCATTCTAGACCTTGGGTCGGCAACCTAGTAAGGAGCAAACTTTGAAAGTTGGCTGAACGCGAGGGCATATTCTCTCATACTCATTGAACCTTGTCTCAAATTCATAAATTCCACCAATTTAGCTTCCCTCAGCTCAAGAGAGGAGAACTAATTATGGACAACCACTTTGAACTCTTCCCAAAGCACCATATAGTTGACTCTCTTCTCTTCTTTCCATTAGTTGTACCATATTTGTGCTACGCCTTCGAGTTGGTAGGCCGCCAACTCCACCTTTTCATCCAGCCTCACACTCATGACAACCAATATCTTGTAGACCTCATCAATGAACTCTTGAAGGTCTTCATCTACCTTTGACCCATAGAATTCTTGGGGATTCATTCTCATGAAGTCTCTCACCTAAGAAGCCAGTGTATGAGCATGAGGGGCTTAGGCCCCTTGGTTGGCTTGATTAGTCACAACTTGTGCAAGCAAGGGGAGAGCATCTCTAACCTCTCCATTGGTCGGTTGCTCCTCGGGTATGCGGGCTCGTCTTCCTCTCTTGTTAGGCATGATCTAGTATAGCAAAGAACAAGTGTTAGGGGAGGAATGCTTATTTCAACTCTATAGCATGACTGAGAACATGAAGAAGGGAAACATTTCCAAAAACGTCTCATAGCCTCATACTATAGTTGTGATGCACAACACAACCATGAACAAGACTCTAATCAACGTAGTATGTTGGATTCCAAGGATCAAACAACCTAGTGCTCTGACACCATATTTGTCACGACCCAAGCCTATGACCTAGATATGGCACGACGTATGGGAACCCGAAGGGACCCCAAGCAAGCCTCTTAACATATCATTACACATCCTTGGTCACAGAAGAAATAAAGTATTAATAAAATATTAGAAGCAAGGGTAAAGGGACTAAGGGAAAACCTCCATATCATAAACAACAAGAGTCAATAGGGTCAAGGCTCATAGCATAGATGCTAACATGTCAAACAACACCTCTATTACATAGATAAGAGTGGGGACCAAGACAAGCAACCGGGCTCACCCTCATAGTCAATATGTAATCAAAGAGCAATAGTATTAATACATAACAAGAGAACATAAGTAACATCCCCGGAATGGAGGACTCACCAACAAGCTTGTAAGACAATTGTACGAGCCACGTGGAGAAAGAGGATAATCAAGTGGTACTTTGGTTCCTTCATGGTGATATCATGTAGGCATAGAGTATGCATTAGTACATTTGAATGTATTAAGTATGTAAGATGCAATGCAACATAGATAGGTATCATAATCGAAATGCATAATTAGGCAATAGATGAGTATATAGAACTATTACATAAATAGGAGATGCTTGAAGTAAATCATACTTTCATAAAACATAACACATGTATAGGGAGTGAACATTCTTAGTGCAATCCAAAGCCTACAATCTCCTTGGAGAAGCGCATGAGGTACAAACCCTTTTATGAGACTGATGGAATACAAACCCTTGGGTACAAACCCTCAACATGGTTGATAGAGTACAAATCCCCAAATAAGTTTGATGGAGTACAAACCTCCCAACAAGGTTCATAGGTACCAACCCCCAACAAGGTTACCCGAGCCTACCACCTTCGAGCTAGGCGATTGAGGTACAAACCTCTCCACAAGGTTACCTAGGCCAACAACCCCCCAAGATAGGCTTGGTCATCCCCAAAACTATAGAGATAATATCATATATATATATATATATATATATATATACACTCACACACATTCCTCCCATCAGCGTATAGTCATTTTATCCATACATTCCTCTCCTCATCATATTCACACATTCCTTTCATCATCATATTATCATCATATACATATATCACTTGCATCATCATTCTATCATCATTTCATCATCATTAAGTCATTCAACTAATAAGACATGCATTAGACCTTCAATTCCTCAAGAAATCTTAACCGGACATTTTATCAAACACTTAGAGGGTGTGTAATGCTAGTGTAAAATCATACAATTCAAGAGTAAAATCATACTAGAAAATTCAATGTACAACCTTCAATAGATACGTGATAACACCCTCAATCAATATACATCAAAATTCTTCATCAGATCTTACAATAGATCTTGGTTTCATTACTCAAAACATCGCAAAAAAGTCATAATTTCATAAACCTCAACATAGTGTGTAGTGACTTTCATAATAAAAAAGAATCATGAGTAAATCATCTTTAACTCATGCAAATTTAAGTAAAAGAAAGCTTGGGTATCATGGGTGAAAGGAACCTATGAAAGAAATTCACATACCTTAGCTTTGAAGATTAATTTGATGAAGATTAGGGATGGAAACTTGAAGCTTGAGTGCAATTCTTAAGATCCGAAAAGGATTTTGAGACTTGAGTTTAGGAGTAAAATATTTGGCTTAGTGTTTGAATGAGTATTGGGGAATGCTTAGAATGATATGAGGGTGAAAAATGGCTAAGTATAGGTATTTTCACATTTGTGAACACTTAGTCCCAAGACTTAAAAGTGTTTGACTGAAGTCAAAAGTCTGCACCAGTTCTAACATTGGTGCGCGTCACGGAAGGGACGCAAAACCCCACCGGGAATTTCTTGTTTGGGAAATCGTAATTGCTAATCATTTGCTCTTAAATTAGGGCTAGACCCATTTTCGAGTCAAAATGACCCCCTGAACAACAATATGAAGTCGGTTTTTCGATATCACGCACTGATTTTTATATATGTGGAAATTATGATTCCGGGCACTTTCGGGACACATTTTCGAACACTTTTTGGGATCATTTCACCCTTTTCCTCAAAGAATCAAGAAGAGGGAAGAAGAGAGTAAGCTCAAGCACTTCCTAGCAATGCTCAAGCAATCATCGATAAATACCCCTTTAATTGAAGCCTTAGAGAAGATGTCGAGTCATGCAAGGTACATGAAAGACTTGGTTACAAAGAAGCGGACAGTAAGTCAAGTTCTTTCTAGAGATCTTCAACATTATAGTGTCATCACTACCAATTCATTGGTTTAAAAGCGTGAAGACCCAGGCACTTTCATGATACCATGCACTATTAGAGAGGTGGAATTTGCTAGAGCACTTTGTGATTTGGGTGCTAGCCTCAACTTGATGCCACTAGCCATCTTCAAGAAACTCGGTTTGGGAACTCCTACTCTCACAAATATGGGTTATTAATGATAGACAGAATAGTCAAGAAACCAGTGGGAGTACTTTATGATGTTCTGGTAAAGGTAAAAAAATTTATATATCCTACAGATTTTGTTATACTTGGTTGTGAAGTTGATTTTGTAGTTCCTGTTATTTTGGGGAGGCCTTTCTTAGCTACCGATTGCACTCTGGTTCTTATGGAGAAAGGGCTACTCACATTCACATTTGGTGAAGAAGAGGTTGTGTTTAATGTTTGTCAAAGCAAGTAAGAATTGTGACCTGAGTGCGATTTCAGTCATAGAGACTGTTGATGATGATGAGTCAAAGGTACCGCTTGATCTACAATTAGGTGTTGATACTTTGGAGGTAGTTTTGATGAATTTTGATGGTGATAGTATCCCAGATTTTGAGGAGTTAGTAAATGCTCTAGGGCTGTCATTCGACTCTAGATGCCAAACAAAGTTGGAGCTAGATTTGCAGAACCAGGAAACACCACCCACAAATCCCTCTGTAGAAGTGCCACTTGTGTTAGAGTTGAAAGCACTTCCATCACATTAGAAGTATGCATTCTTAGGAGAGAACAATATTTTGTCGCTCATCATAGCTACAGATTTCGGTGATGAGCAAGAAGATGGACTTATGACAGCGCTCAAGCAATTTAAAAGGGCTATTGGATGGACTATTGGTGATATCATTGGCATCTCTCCGGGGATATGCACTCATAATTGGTCAAAGACTACAAGCCAAGAACCGAGCATCGAAGGCGTATGAATCCTCCTATGCAAGACGTGGTTCACAAAGAGATCATCAAGTGGTTAGATGCAGGAGTAATCTACCCAATTGTTGACAGTGCATGAGTGAGTCTGGTACAGTGTGTTCAAAAGAAATGGGGTATCACAGTAGTGCCCAATGCTAAAAATAAATTGATTCTTATGAGGCTAGTCATCGGTTGGAGGATGTGTATGGAGTACAGAAAGCTTAATGCCTCAAACGAGAAAGATCACTTTCTTATGCTATTCATGGATCAGATGCTCTATCGACCTACGGAAAAAGGGTGGTACTATTTCCTTGATGGGTATTCTGGCTATAATCGGATCATTATTGCCCTAGAGGATCAGGAGAAAACCACTTTTTCATGTCCCTATGACAACTTCACTTTTAAAGGGATGCCTTTTGTGTTTTTTAATGCCCCAGCAACACTCCAAAGGTGCATGATGTCTATTTTCTCAGATATGGTGGAGAGCACTATTGAGGTCTTCATGGATGATTTCAGTGTTATTGGACACTCATTTGAGGATTGCTTGGCACACTTGCATGATGTTTTACAAAGATCTGTGGAAAGTCATTTGGTTCTAAACTAGGAAAAATGCCATTCCATGGTTATCGAGGGTACTTTGGTAAAGGCATTGAGGTCGATAGGGCTAAGGTTGAAGTAATTGAGAAGTTTCCACCACCCATTTCAATCAAGGGTGTTAGGAGTTTCTTGGAGCATGCACAATTTTATAGAAGGTTCATAAAAGACTTCTCTAGAGTTTTGCACTCATTGTGCAAATTGTTGGAGAAAGATGCCAAGTTCGTGTTTGATGATGCATGCATGCAAACCTTTGAAGAGTTTAAAAAGAGATTGATCTCAACATTGATTATTATAGATCCTGATTAGTCCAAGCTATTTGGAATCATGTGTGATACAAGTAGGGTTGCTCTAGGTTTGGTATTGGGGCAACACGAGAAGAAAGTCTTGCATCCTATATATTATGCCAGAAAAGCACTGAACACAGCTCAAAAGAATTACACTGCCATAGGGCAAGAGTTGCTTGCATTGGTGTTTGCATTCAAAAAGTTCTGATCATATTTATTGGGAGCGAAGGTGATAATGCACACAAGTCACTCAACACTGAAATATTTAATTGCAAAAAAGGATGCAAAATCGAGGTTGATAAGATGGGTACTTCTTTTGTAAACGTTCAACTTCAGTGTAACTGATAGTAAAAAGTTAGAAAGCTGCATATCATCTATCCAAACCAGAGGATGGGGGAATGATGCAATTTGATGATGAACTGTAGATAAATGACTCTTTTCCTAATGAAAGAGTGTTGGTAGCATCACATGACCTCATACCTTGGTTTGCAGGTTATAATAATTATTTGGTGAGTGACATTGTACCTCCTAACCTAAACACACATCAAAGATGGAAATTTATGCATGATGTGAGGAAGTTCTTTTGGGATGACCCATATTTATGTCGTGTATGTGCTGATGGGATTATTCGTTATTGTGTCCCTGAGGTGGAAATGATGAGCATACTTGAAGCATGCCACTCCTCACTAGTAGGTGGGCATCATAGTGGGATTCAAATAACCCACAAGATTTTGCAATGTGGGTATTATTGGCCCACAATCCACCAAGATGCTCATAATTGTGCCCAAGCTTGTGATAGGTGCCAAAGAGAAGGTGGAGTAAAATGCAAAGATGATCTCCCTCTAAACCCTATTTTGGTGATTGAGTTACTTGATATATGGGGGATATATTTCATGGGACCATTTATTAATTCACATGGTAACAAGGGCATCTTGGTTTATGTGGATTATGTGTCCAAGTGGGTGGAGGCTGTGGCTCTGCCAAACAATGAAGTTAACAATGTCACAACATTGCTCAAAAGGAATATTTTCTCTAGATTTGGCACTCCTCGGGCTATCATCGGTGATAGAGGTTCTCACTTGTGCAACAGGCTCTTTAAAGCTCTTCTTGAAAAGTATGGAGTGAAACATAGAGTGGAGACACCTTATCACCCTCAAACGAGTGGGCAGATGGAGGTGTCTAACAGGGAAATCAAGTAGATTTTATCCAAAATGGTAAATGCAAATCGAATGGATTGGTCAAAAAGCTTGATGATTCACTATGGGCATATCGGACTGCATTTAAGACTCCCATTGGTATGTCTTCCTACCAACTTGTCTTTGGAAAAGCATGTCATTTGCTGGTAGCACTTGAACATAAAGTCATGTGGGCACTAAAGAAGTTGAATCTTGATTGACATGGTGCTGCACAATTCAGGATGAGTCAACATAATAAGCTTAATGAATTTCGGTTAAAGGCATGTGAGAGCTCGCGTTTGTACAAACAACAAATGAAATTTCAACATGACCATCGCATAGAGAACCATCAGTTTACCCCAGTGGACTTGGTGTTGCTATATAATTCAAGATTGAGGTTGTTCCCTAGAAAGCTTAAATCTAAATGGATGGGGCCCTTCTGAGTAGCACATGCCTTTAGTCATGGGGCCATTGAGTTGATAGATGAGATGGAGGATCTTTCAAAGTCAATGATTAAAGGGTCAAACTTTACATAGGTGACAGGGAAGAGATCAAGTAGTGGAAGAGTGAGATCTTGAAGAATTATGATGAATTAGACCCTTTACTTCGTGCAACGATAATAAATCAGGTGCTGCTTGGAAGGCAACCCAAGGTATGACCCCTTATGCTTATTTTGATTTTGTATTGTACATTAAGGACAAAATACATTCTTTTTGGTGGGGTGTAGGTGGCTATGGACTAAGATGAAGTCTGAGCAGCTTTTAGTCTGTAACTACCCCAATATTTTATCCCGAGGTTTTCTTGTTTTTGTTCTTTTGCCTCGTGGATATTTTATTTGCTATTGAACCAGCATATGTAGATGTTTTAGAGAATATTTGTAGTATATGGTTGGTTAACCTATGTCATGTATCTTGGTTTTAATGCTTCATGAAATATTTTGAAAATTAGTGTCCATCAAAATTTTTTTGATTAGTAGTTATGTTGCAATTGAGCAAGTTTGAATGATTTGACAATGTTTTTCTGATTAAGTAAGGGCAAGTTGATACTTGAAGCATAATCTGTGAGTCTTTCTTGGCTATGTGTGTAATGTGATGTGCATGTGAGCTAATTTTGTTGTATTCATGCATTGTGTACTGATTTCGAACATATCCTGTTACTTTAAATTGTACTAGAGATTATATAGATTAGGAAGGGATCTTAGGCCCTTCTTCTTTGATTTAGTCCACTTTTGCCCAAACGACCAACCAAATGAAAGTGTTTGTCCCTTGTTCCAAATATTTGAGCCTTACATGTACCTTTTACTTTCTTAACACCTGATTAACCTAACCTTGTCTAGTGAAATACCTTGATATTGGTCCTGATCTATTCTTAAACATTGTGAACCCTAACTCAAGCAAAAAGCCTATGTTGAGGGTGGCAATCAAAAGTATCCCTGGTCTGGGGATTGGATATTGTGTACTTCACCGCAGGCTAAAGGCCTAAGTTGAGGGTGGCCTATGTTGTGGCATAATAACAAAAATGAGGTGGTGAGTTGGGAAAAAAATAAAGAATAGAAAGTCATGTACCGAGAAAAAGAATAAGGAAAAGATGCCTTAGATTGAGCTGAAAGAGCAAAATGAGTTTGAAAATAAGGCACGAGCTGAAAAATAAAGAAAAAATACCCGGAAAAGCTTCAAAATGAAGAAAAAGGGGGAATATGTTGAGAATGATTGAGTTGGTGAGGTGAAAGTGTTGAAAAGCATGGTTCAAGGTTGGTCCTTAGTCACTAATTATCCAAAATGTCATACCAAAGCCCCATGAGCATACGTTACAAGCTTATAAAGTCCTAAAGTGATCTTAGCTCAAGTATTCAACAGTTCGGGTTATAAGTATATGGGCAAGCCTATGCAATTGGTCATTATACATGAATCTCATTTGTGAGAGTGAGTATGCTTGCACAGTCCCATATCAACTTTTAAAGCATTATTGAGTGTTAAAAAGGGATTTCTCTTCTATGAGGAAATTTGCATTGCATGGTTAGCATTTGACTTGTTCAGTGAGTGTGAATTATTGATGCTCCTTACCTTGTTATAGTTGGATATTCAAATGTATCAATGTGTTAGTATTTGCTTATTAGCTACATGATCTTGTTTTGAAAAAGTTGTTGTGGATACCTGAGTTGAAATTGAGTATGGTATATGCCATTAGGTTAATTACTATATGTTACTTTGTTATCTAGCTAGATTGAGTCGTCGCTTAAGGACAAGCAACAATTCTAAGTTGAGGGTGTTTATGTGTTGTCAAAATACAACACATTTGATGCCTAAAATTGGAGATTTTGTGTGTTGTCAATGCAACTTTTATGATTTTTATTTGTTTTTGTGTTTGTTTTTGCAAAAAATATAGGTTGGCTTGATTTTGAAAAAAGTTGCAGATTTTGCTGATTTTTAGGACATACGGACCCCAATACGAGTTGTAGCCCAATCTATGAGTCGTAGAGGCAGTCTCGCATCAATTAACACTATTCAAACACAAAATCTGAAAATTTGAAGTTCATCCATACGATCTTCAGGTACGAGTCATAGTCTGTTCTATGACTCGTAAAGGTTGGCCTCGTAGCGATCAATAGTGTTGATAAATTTGGACAAAGAAATGCAAGCGTTGACTATTAGAGGGCACTACGAATCGTAAACCGGAGTACGACTCGTAGAGGTGTATCATAGTAGTGAAGTCCAAAATGTCAAGTGCTGACCACGAAGGCCCGGCTACGGCTCGTAGTGCACACTACGAGCCGTAGAAGATGCCGACCAGTATCTTTATTTAATTTAGGGACTTATTTGTAAATATTGTAACTAGTATATTTTAGGGTTTTAACAGCAGCTTTTGAGTTCTTCACAATTTTTTTCATAGTTCTTGAGCATCGTAGAGAGAAAATAATGAGTAGAATTTTAGAGTTTTCTTTGGAGACTCAAATTTGGAGATTAGATTCACTTATGGATTAATTTCATTATTCAAGCCTGTGATTCTAAATTCAAAGATGGTTTTATGGCTCTTCACTCTTCTTGGGTAAGCTTTCAACTATGTCTTCTTTGTGCATTGTATTTACTTTTGCCCAAGTCATGAGTATCTAAATCCACAACTTGGGGTTGTGGGAACCATGAGTAGCTAACTTAGAAAACTCGGATTATTTGCACTTCTTGAGTTGGATATTTGCATGTATTATCCATTTCCATCATTTTGCATGTTGTTCAATGGAGACCAACATTGTATCCCGCCTAATATCATGATCCCAGTCCAGATAGTGATGAATAGGAAAAGGAAATGGGTAACAAAATTTGATTGATGTCTTTTCCTCTAATCAACCAAACCCGACCAAGAAGAGATTGACTGGGACAGTGGGTAATGGTTAGTTTGGCACACTATAGTAGTCGGCCAAGTGCCATGTGAAATTCGACCTTCACCTTCAAAAGAGGGTTGGAAGAACCTAAATTATCATCCTGTATGAAATGTCACAATTGAGGTTGTGTTATCCGGGTTTTTAAGTTAGTGAATCATGGGGAACATAATTTCTCAAGTTGCTCTCCAATTTGATTATCTTTCCATCTTGTTAGTTTAGTTTAGTTTTCTATCAATCATTGCAAACCCCCCTCTTTATTTGATAGTTGAGTTATTTGATATTTGAATTAATTATTGGTGAATCAAAGTGGCAAAGCCCTGTATTCCCTTGGGATTCGACCCTAACCTCAGTTAGGTTTTTAACTATTGATGATTGCTTTGACTTTGAAATAGCGGCATATCTTGGGCTGACTATCAATGAGACATAATTGGAACCTGTTCTTGTTGTGGTGAAATTGGAGCTTGTTCTTCTTGCAGGAGAATCACATCTTGATCTTATTGTGGGACTTCATCAGCTTGTGCCGCTAGAGTAGTTGATGATGAAGCACCTCTATTTGCAAACTTCTATGGATTTTTTAAATGTTCACCTTTGGCATGGTTAAAATTTCATAACAAAAAAAAATCATGAATCGATAGGAATGAATATGAGATGATACAACGAATGCACAAAGAATTGAAAACTATAACAGAATACAGATAACAATTAGCACTGACTGACAAAAATACACATCTATATCCAAAATATAAAGAATCAATGTTTGTCCAGCAATTATATCTATGAAAATAAAATATTAACTTAGAAGAATTTGAATACACAAAAAAAAACTGGCCTAATATTGATAATCTGAAATCTCATCTCTCTTGTAGGAATTATGAGGGGATTTATGGTTGTGAAAAGGTATGTTTATGACCAAGAAATGGAAAGAATAGGGGGAAGTGGCAATACGGAGGAGAAGAATATGGAAACATATCGCTGAAGGTGAAAATATGGAGGGAAAAAATGTGAAAAATATCACTGAAGGTGGTAATATGGAGGGAAAGAATGTGAAGAATACTGATGAAGGGGGAAATATGGAGGGAAAGAATGTGAAAAATGTCGCTGAAGGTGGAAATATGGAGGGAATAATGAAGGGTTTAGGTTAAAAGCATGGAAAATAGAAAAGACAATATGGAAGTTCTTTTACTTTTTCCTCTCTTTAATTTTACCATTACTATTATTTAAATAGAAGCACATTTTAAAAAGAAAAATAATTTTTGCTTCAAATTATAGAAAATCATGGCAATGGTTAAATGATATACCCACACCTTCTTTATGATAATAAAATTTTATAGCTAATTATTAGTTTTTGCCATGAGTTAAGATTTATTGTAGTAATAGTAATATTTTAGCTATAATACGTTATTTCAATTAAAATATTGTATCTTAACAAATATATTTTATTCAAGTTACGAAAATTTGTTACAGTACTTAAATGATATAGTCATGGAATTACTTTTTTTGCAATATTGTAAAAATAAATGTGATAGATTATCTTTCTGTCAAATATTTTAATAATTTTAGTATAAATAAATGATAGTCATAGAATTACTTTTTTTTTTGTAATATTGTAAAAATATATGTGATAGATTATCTTTCTGTCAAATATTTTAATAATTTTAGTATGACATTATATTTATAATATTAATAGTTTTGTCGAATATGCATTTCATGATGTTCGCATAAATCTTGTATCTTTAGTTTTCATGATTAATTTAAATTAAGATATACTAATTTAAAAATATAAAATGATTTTT
>JAABOM020045519.1:0-16152 GCA_011800125.2 Solanum clarkiae | reverse complement strand
TTTCGACGCT
Organism: Solanum clarkiae; assembly: GCA_011800125.2. NCBI lineage: Eukaryota > Viridiplantae > Streptophyta > Magnoliopsida > Solanales > Solanaceae > Solanum > Solanum clarkiae. The sequence continues at coordinate 16,142 of JAABOM020045519.1, read as the reverse complement.
CCTCATGGGTCATCTGGAAACAGTCGCTTTATGTTTTTAAACATAGGGGTTAGGCTGCGTACATCCGCCCCCCTCACCCTGCAATGAGCGGGAGCCTTTTGAGGCACTGGGGTATGTTGTTGTTATTGTTGTTGGCAGCACAATGTTTCCATATTCAATTACTGTTCCTGCCACATATAGGATTGGTATTGTTAGTATGTAAAAGTTTTGATGCATTGACAAACTCTGAGATAGGATCTGATCCCATCTAAGAGTAAGTATAAGTTGTACTAGTCTCTAACTTAAAGTGACCTATGTACTACAAATAACAAACTTTAGTAGTGCTCGAGTTTTTGCATAGTGGCAGGCTTGCTGCCCAATAAGCTCGGAATGAGTGTATAATTTACACTCATTTCTTATTCTTTTCTTATGATTTTATGTTGTTAATCTTATACTTTGAGGCTAATTATATTTGGAATAATGTGTTTTGAGGTACATATGGTTTAGATGTGGCTTTGCTGGAAAGGATTGAAGTTGAAGTTGAATTGGAGCAAAGAAGGGCTGAAACTGTACAAAGTAGTACATGGCAACATTGCTCTCCACGAACGCAGTATAGTGCTAAGCTGTGAAGCATGAACGCGCTGATCCAGGCACGTAGGTGGAGCATTGGACCTCAATTGACCTTCGTGAACGCAGTCAAAGATCCGCGATCACGAAGTGTTTAAGTGCCAGGCATCGGGGCAGTTCAGGAATTTCGCCATTTCAGTCCCAATTCACATATACACACACTTGCAGCATTTATTAAGAAGAGATTGATAGATTCATATGAAGAGAGAGCTCTTATGCATACATTTTTAAAGAGAGAAAACACAACTTAGTGTAGATTTTAGTTTAGGGTGAGGATTTAGAGCAAGTTTTCCACTAATTCTTGAGTGGGTTGAAGAGTGTGAGTTTTACTTGAATTTATCTTTCACTCACTCTTTCTCTCCTTATTCTTAAATGCATAATTTATAGATTTAATTGAGCTTGGATGTTAATTTGTTTATGGATCTTGATTATTTCTCTTGATTTCATGCTTAGTTGATGATTTACTTTCAAAATCAAGTGGGTTCCTCACAAATTGCTTTGATTTAATTCAATTGATTTATGGGTTCATGCTTACCTTCATGTTTAATTTGTGATTTGAGGTTGCGAACTTGATTCTAGCTTAAATCTTCAATTATTGCTTAATTTAGAATAGTTGAAGTGGAGGGTTTACATGATAGTCATGAATTTATGTGTTGGGGTCCTCAAATAGGACTCAACGGCTAAGGTCTTGGGAATTTTACTTTGAGGTGCTCAAGCCAGGTGTGTCTTTGAGTGGCTCGCGTGAGAGGCTGTAATAGGCTCTTGCGAAACACCACATTGTCATAATTGAGGTGTGGTTACTAGCAACCTAGCTTACCCATAAAGTTAATTTGATGCTAAGTATGATGGATCAATGGAGCTTTGATTGATTCCCATATCCCTATCCTTGCTCCCTTGCTCGATCAATCCTTGTTCCATTTTCCATTTTCTTATTAGGAGTAGTTGTTAGCTTAGTTTCCCTCTATTTAGTTAGAAATTGCTTGGTACTCGCTTGTCCAATCAAAACTAGTAGCTAATAGTCCTTAGCCGATATAGTTGCCGGCACATTTTTCCCCGTAAGATTCAACCTCTGATAATGACTGCCCCTGCTTCCTTTGAGTAGCCGAGTTGAGCAACATAAAAAATGACACCGTTACCGAGGAACGACATGCATATTGAGTTGATTTAGGACTTGTAATTTACTCTTTTTGATTTGATTAGTGAGTACTTCTTTTTGTTTTCTTTGTTTTTGCTTTTGTTGTATGGCTAATTGTGATGAAAACTTGCTTGATGAATGTAAACCTTTTTTCTATCTCCTTTGGAGTATTGCACTTTGTGGTGAGCAAAATGGTGTTGAGGATGTCAATGGGGAAAAGAATGTTATGAGTCAAGATTGGCTCACGGAGTTGAGTCAGACTTGCCAAAGAAGTGGCTGAAAGACAGCAATTTCTCAACATGAGAGATGAACTCAAATGCTTGCTTGTTGCTAGAGGTTATGAGTTGGACCAATTGGGATGGGAAGTTGACTTTTTGGAGGTCGACTTGAAACTAAGAGATGGAGTAAGTTAGGCTCCTGACTCAAGGGTGATCAACCATGAGTTGGAGTCTCAAGAAGGGTGGTCGATGTGGAAGAGACAATGGGTGAATGAATTTCATCAAGGCCAATAAACATCCAAGAGGCCAAGATTGAGGAAATGATACTAAAGTTGCAAGAAAAATCCATGGAAATCTTAGATGGAAACTTTAGTTCATTTGAAATTGGAAGCATTGCCTATTTAGAGTCACAAAGTGTGAAGATCAATTTGAAGAAGGCCTCTTGACACTCTCATGTCTACCCAAAGATCCAAAAAGGAAAGTTGATGTCAAGTTGGGTAGACAATTCAAATCCTCAATGTGGAAAGACCGGTGTAGAAAGTTGATGATCTCTCATCATCATCTCCATGAGCTCAAATGGAAGATGATCTTGAAATTAGGGAGAAGAATCACTGCCTCAAAGTGGGAATACAAAAGGGTGAATCAAATTTTGTACATATTTTAAATTCTCGAATAAATTCTTGCATTTTAAATTTTTATAGTAGCTTCTTAATTTTAATTGTTGATTTTTAGCTAACCCTCACAATTTTCAAGTCCTCATAGTGTCTTTGCACAGGTTTTGAAATGCCAAGTTGATTGGAGTTGAATGATTGGGTGGAAATGCCATTGAAAATTGCAAAAGGATGAATTTGGGCCGTGTTGATCGCACTTTGGGGCTCAGGCATCGCCCATCACTGAAGATCAGATCGCCTAAATTAGGCCTGGGAATGCCCTAAGTTGTACAAACTTGGCCCAGGTCTGGCCCCCAGCAAAGCTCCGCGAAGGCGGTGTCATGTCCGCGAGCGCGGAGAATGCACAATTGGCGATGGGGCACGATCACGCATAATGTCCAAGAAGGCAGAGAACTGACGGGTGCAGTTAACTAAAGAGACAAGTCACTTATGCTTTGTCTTATACATTCAAAAAAGAAGAACATGGCCAGGGAATAAAATTAATTGTGAGGTAAACAATTTTTCAAAACTTTTGCCCTCACACATCTTCAAGAAAATATCAAGTTCTCCCTTTTTCATTCTTTTTGGTTCTTCACTAAAAGGCATGTCTACCCTAAACTTTCTCCATTCTCCTTCATCAATGAAAAACGTGTGCTTCCATGAAAGTGGCTTAACAGTTGTTAATGCTTAAATGCTTAATTTCTCCTATCATATGCTACATTGTTACAACCATGCTCTCTTTCTCCATTTTTTCTTTTCTTGGTATGAATGTTTTGTCATTATGGTGTCTCACTTCTATGGGTTGATTTTTATGCTTAAATTTTGAAAATCGGAATGAATGTTGATGCTTAATTGTGGAATGATGTTTGGGAAGTGATTGTATACTGTTGGGGATAGATTAGGGGTTGTTATCTGTTAAAATTACGATGTAAATGTATGCCCCCATGTGTTCGATGAAATGCCCCTTTCAATTTTGATGTTGTGATTGCTGCTTTCCATGAACGCGGGAGTTCTGAAAGCTCCTTGATCTCCTCTAATGTGGATAACTTCTTGTGAACACGGAGGCTTAGAGTGACTTGAACTTTGCGATCGCACGTGTGTAGCCACGAACGCAGAGAATAGTTAGGCACTATTCAAAAACAACAATGCCTCACTGTTTGATTCAGACTATTTCAAATTGACTTCCTTGGTTCAAATGCTTTCTAACACATAGTTTAAAATGTCTATAAGGTGTTTTTATTATGTTGTCTTTGATAGTAGGTCCAGTTGGAGATAAAATGGAACCTGAACATCCACTCTATGCAAATGAGATTCTTCCAGAAGTGAGTGAAGGTGCATACTTTGATCAAAGCCGATTCCTCTCAGCCCAATGTGCCCGAAAGTATGACGAATACTTGGGTCAGATTTTGATTAGAGAGAGAGGGATTTGCTTTGACAAAGTAGAGGAAAAGATGACAAAGTTCTTTGGCCAGCTTTAGACTTCAGGTTGGCTATCCTTTGCTGATGAGCCCATCAAGGCCAATCCCACCATAGTAGCTGAGTTTTATGCCAATGCCCTGGAAGCAAACATCGGAGAAGAAGTGGATACTATGATTTCAGGAGTGAGAGTCAACTTCAGCATGTTCACGCTTCGTAGCTCAGCACCTGATATAATGGTGATAGGGCCGACAACCCATAAGTAACATTGATAGTGACCGAATTGAAGTTCTCTAACTCTCAGATTATAGTAGACACCTCTTCTCCAAAGTTTGTTTCATGGAATTGGCATAAAACTCCGCTACTATGGTGTGGTTGGCTTTGATGGGCTCACTAGCAAAGGATAGCCAACATGAAGTCTGAAGCTTGCTAAACAAACTTCAACATCTTCTTCTCTACATTGTCCAAGCAAATCCCTCTCTCTCTAATATAAGTCTGGCCAAGTATTCATCATACTTTCAGGCACATTGGGCACAGAGGAATCTACTTTGATCAAAGTAGGCACCTTGACTCACTTCTGGAAGAATCCCATTTTCATAGGGTGGATGTTCCGATTCTATTTTATCTCCAACTGGACCAACAATCAAAGATAACATGATAAAAACACCTTATATATAATTTTAAACCATGTGTTAGAAAGCATTTGGACTAATGAAGTCAATTGGAAACAATCTGGATCAAACAGTGAACCACTGCTATTTTTGAACTGTGCCTAACTGTTCTCTGCGTTCGCTATCACACAAGCATGATCGCTGAGTTCAAGTTACTCTCCTCAGAGGCCTGTCCCTCGCACTTGAAACCTTATATAGGAGCTACTAAAATCTCCCTCATGCCTAGCCCGCTTGTCGCTGGCCCCTTTGGCCTCGCGACTAATCTGCTCTAGGGAACGAGTATGTATGGTCAACAATAGTCCAGAGAGTATGCATGGTCAACAATATCCAAAAATGACCATCATAAAGTTACCAAGGCATGGGTGGCCATTCTTAACTGAGGTCTTAACCCTAATACAAAATAGTGAATTCGCTCCTCCTTGGAAGGGAAAATGGCCGTAGCATACGGAGAGAGCTCCTGAGATTTGACCTTATACTGGGATATGATTATCTGTCCCTAGTTAAGTTGCATAAAATAATCCTGGTGTCGATATCTAAAGCTCCTGGGCACAAATCTAGTCATAAAGGCCTCTATGAACTCGACCCAAGTTAATGGTGCAGCATTTGCTGGTCTGGTGTCTCGACAAGTCCGCCACCACTGCTTGGCGATGCCATCAAGCTGATAAGCAGTGAACTCAACACCTTGTGACTCCAGCAATCGTAGAGATGCTCCATGCAAGCTATCAATAACTCCTGTGCATCCTCCCCTGGTGCTCTCGAAAACTCTGGCGGGGACAATCTCAAAAATAGACAAGTAGCCGCTGGTCCTGAAACTGCACAGATCCCTCTAACTGAGCCGGGGCCTCCGGAACAATAGGTTCTGCTGGTGCCTGGACTGGAGGAGCTGGAGCTGGCGCTGCACCTTGTTGTAGGGCTCTAAATGCTGTCAGGATGTGTCCAAGGACCCCTGTACCTCTGGCTTGGCTGTAGAAGCAGCTGGGGAAGCTGGTGCCTCCGGCTATGGCAGAGCTAGTTCTTTGGTACCTGCTCCTCGGGATTAGGAGATTACTCTTTACTTGGGACTGATGGTGTAGCCCTACCTTGGCCCCGACCCTAGGCTTGAATAGGCCCCTTAAGCGCCATACTTTTGAAGAACAAATGAAGTCATATTCCCAAACATCGAGGGCCATTGACAAAATGCACAATAAGAATCAATAACATGTTCTTAACCATCCCGTAGTCTCCTGGAGATAAGCCATGGATGTCTCTGCGCCCATCCATAAGACTCTACTAGATGGTAGCTCACTACAACTAAGACTAGTGAACCTTGCTCTGATACCAACTTGTCATGACTTGATCCCGGTCATAATAGCGCTTGTCAAATCCCACCTAAAGGCAAGCCAAATACCCAACTCCCAGGATACCTGTCCTAGCTCTCTAGTCTAGCCCAACCCAACAAAACATCAAAATAATAACCAATACCAACCCAGAACCTGGAAGTCAGCTGTACAAAACTATAATAGACGGAACGTACGCATATACGTAACCAAAACATAATATAGTATACAACCTGAGAGTGCTCCTATAAATGCATAGTACTACTATATAAGACAAAAGTTTAAAAGCAAAAAGATGACCCTCAAAAGGTGACTTTCATGAATTCAGAGCTGCCAATGCTCAACCAAAAGTAGTCTTCTGTGCTCTCGGATCCCCCGAGCTTAGTGTCCCTGACTAGAACCTAGACCAGTACCATGAGAAAATGTAAAAGTAGGGGTGAGTACCAGAAAAAGGCACCCAGTTGGCATCATCGGCAACTGAGTGAAATAATATACAAAATGAAGCTCAAAAGCATATAAAGCCAGCTATCCCATGAATCAGCCTGTAACCTTAAACTGAATTAAGAACTTAAGTTGTACGTGGGTACAAGATCCTCATATCTATGCTTGTACGCCACCGGAGCCCATAAGCTCAAAAGGTACACCTGTATATAATATAACTGATAGATCATCACCGAACCCCACTAACTTTTCACGGAGCTCAACTCATCACATCATCGGATCAAGGGTCATTTGTATGCGGGTGTAAGGCCTTAATATCTATGCTTGAACACCCTTTGAGTCCCCCATAAGCCCAATTTGTACACCCATTCACAATTAGGGTGTGAATAGGTGTGTGGATCTATGGGAAAACAATCACGTGCCTCGCCTAACAACCACAAGTCAACTGGGTCCTCGACCTATCCAAGAAACTAATATCACATGGGGACTCGAACCCCCTAAAATAACAATGTGTCTTGTCCCAGAACATCAATCAGGAGGCCTCGCCCCTAAAGTGAAATCCACATGGTCCTCAACCCAATCTCAGTCAGTGCTCGATCCTCAAAATCTGCATCCGTGCCTGGCCCTAAGGTCATGGCCATCGGGATTCGGACCGCAGAGAGCGTGTCACTCGGGACTCGGACTCTCAGATGTGACCACTGAGGCTAACAGTGATGGGGAGCTTCATCTGGGACTCAAGATATCCAATAGTCACTCACCCATCAGTATATTCGAATTCAAAACCCTAAAGTCATATTGCACCCAGAGTCAACATAGGCAATGATGCTCACAATATAGGTATTCAAAAATATCACTATCCCTCCGATAATAACTACCACACCTCTGTCTGAGGTATAGAGGACCAGAATCCAACAGCTAACCACAACACATGGGGTCGTAGGTCTCAATTGGTAATAAAACTAGATCTAGCATGCAGTAATCCAGCCAATGCAAGGTAATGAAAGTGTATCATGATAACAACAGTTATATCATAGACCCCCACTATAACCAAGCTCAACAGGAGCATATCTAAAACAGATCTAGTAGCAGTATGATAAATATTCAACAAGTAGCCTAGTATTCATCATATTATAGTAGCACCACTAGCATGTTTCACAGACAATAGTATGAGTTAGAACACAGACTTTTCCCACGATGTCAACCCATATACGACCCTTATCAGGCCTCCCTATGATCAATAATACCAAAATATATCGAATCTAAAGCATTCACAACTAATCATACAAAGTACAATCCCATCATAAAGCATACCAGGTATACAGGGCAGAACTAGCATCTCAAATACATCTTAGTTCAATAAAGCATATAATTCCACTCAGTCTAAGGTTAGGGAAAAGCCTAACCTACCTGGCCATCGACTCCTCGAGCCCCGAATCACTCCAACCAAGCTTTCCCTCTCAAAATAGCCTCCTGATATTGCTCAACTATTAAAATATAGTTCATCACGTCAACACGGTCAAATTTGTTGTATTATCTTGAGAAATGGGGGAAGTTAGGCCAAAAGTGCCTAAAATGGGAAAATTAGGAACTATGTCCAAAATTCTACAAAAAAAAACCAAAAAACATTTTCCATGACAAGTCGAGTCTATAGCCAAAAATTCAGCCCAAGACGGACCCAGAAGACCGAGAAAAGGCCCCAAAACAAAGTTGAAAATTTTACAGGGAAAACATTCTTTTAAAAACTTTCTTGGTCCAAATTTTTGAAAATTGTAGAATTCAGCCAATACCTAGCACATCACAGTGTTTTCCTTGGAATATAGAATAATTGATGTTCAAGTTTCATTCAATTCCATCAAGAATTAGTTACGAAATCAACGCGTAAGGTTTTATAAGTTTCAAGAAAAAACTCTGCTAAAACAACAAATTTACCTTGAAAGACGTGCTAAATCCCGAATTCGACTTCACCACGACGTTCCTTGCAAAAATTCAAGTCAAGTGGACCTTTGATTCGCCAAAATTGGACCTATATAACACTTCGTACGAGTTGGGGAAATTCGAAATGAGGGCTGATTTGCGTTGGGGTGAAGGCTGATATATAGGCCACCCTCAACAGTCCACGAACGCAGACCAGGCCTCTACGGATGCTGAGGGGTAGAATCCTCCAACTCCACCAATGTGGACTGGTCTCCATGAATGCAGAGCCCTGACTAGCCTGGCCTCCACGAACTTGGGGTTGACCTTCGCAAACACGGAGTGCAATTTCTGCTAGAGCTGCACCAGCAATCCCCAATACTCCTCTGAGGCATTCGATGTTTATTTTCTGCAAATGAATAGTGTAACCACACTGATTTCAATGTTTTGAATCGAACGACGCTGTTGGAATTCCCAATGGAGCCTCCTACGGAAAAATGAGTACCTCACTTCTTTTCAGTTAAATTTAGCTAAAAGAACTGAGGGGGTCAAAATGCAGTCGGATGACCTCGTCAACTGGCGAAGGGTCATTTTATACTATTTTTGATATTTTAGAGCTAACCACGTCATCGGTTTTCCATTCTAAGCGTGTTTAGATGGATTTTTACAGAAACGTGCTTTTAGCTTCCGATTGAACTTATTTTGCAATTTTAAGCTCAAAATCATATTGGGACCTTCCGTGCCTGGACCAACCACTCTCCTAGCATAAATTGGCCATTCTAGAATTAATGGAACTATCAAAATCCCATTCCAAGGCTGTTTACTAGGGTTTTGATAGAAATCTCATTTTAGCAGTTTTAACCTCTCGCTAACCTGCAAACTTGCATAATTCTCAACCAAAACACCTTATAACCATCCCAATAGTCCCAACAAGTCATAAAAGGTCTGGGGTAACTATACAAAAGCTCAGAATAGCAGAAATAACACAAAAACATAGAATTGACCTAGAGGGGCATTATAGCTTGAGTCTCATTCAAGGATGAATGTTTCCAAGGAAGAGATATTTTAATATCCCAAAAGTTGGAAGTTGGAATGAAAAGGATAAATGTAGGAAAAAAATGCTATTACAAGTTTTATGAGGGGTCTTTTATGGACAATAGTATGTTCTGTGGACTGTAGAAGGGTTTGTAGACCATATCACCACACTTGAAAAATATTTGGCTAAAGGATGTTATTACGGTTGATTCTAATTCCCATGAAAGGAACCATGTGCCGTAGACCATAGTCATAGATGAGGTCTCGAAGGTTGGAAATTTTAATGTTTCTAGACTTTTACTACAGACCAACCAAGACGGTTCGTAGAGGATACAACCACTCTAGAAAGAGGCTCATATTTTGAGATTCAAAGACCTATTTTAGGGACTGACTTTTATGGAAGATTTCTACATACCATAAAAGGAACAATGATCCACAGAATGTTGTTTGTGGTCCCTGACAACAATTTTATTTCAGGAATATTTTGGACACTTTCCATTCTTCTAATATTTATGCTATGTTGTTCCCAGACTATTCCTAAGACATATTTTGGACTGTTGTACGACCAAACCAATCGATTACCTCTTATTCACTCAAAATCCCAAAAGTTCTTAAATCTGCTTCTCCAAGTATTCTCTTAAGGTGAAGTAGGGTTCTTCAAGCTTCAAGGTTCTTCCCCAATTTCAAGTCTAGGAATTCACTCCAAGTATGTGGGTATTCATTCATGGATCCTTTTATCAAAGGAGCTTAGGGTATTTCAACAGTCCAAATTCTATTTTTCTCAATTCCATTTAGGATATATGTAAATATTCATGGGTTCCTACAATTATGATTAAATTGACAATGATTTTACTTGACCATGAATGAATTACTAAAATACATAATTTAATGTTGATTTCCTATGAACCTACGAATTATTCCTTAATTTTCATTATGAATTATGATCATAATTTGATAAGGATTTTATGCATGCTCTTTAAAATGATGAATTTTGTTTCAAGGATGTCTCTCAAGAAGTATAAATAATTGTGAAAGGTTTTCATGAACCAAAATGATGGTGAAAGATTTTTTTATCTACGTATGGATTCATGATATTGAAAGGACAATTTTCACATTACATTAATCATGATTTAATGAGTTACTATATGATTATGACTTAATGAAAGAGATTGGTAACTAATTGTTGCCTTTTGACGTGTTATTGACCGGATGATGGATCTTATCGATTTCATTAGGATTTGACTTATCATCGAGAGGGATTTGAGGTGGAGGATCGATAAGGAAGTCTCTAGTAGCAACCCCTAGCCCCATAACTACGTGCCACCATAGGTTGTCTTAATTAACTTTGCTAGTGGATTCATAAATAGCACATGATATGATATGATGCGGAATCTACCTTGGCATGTTGTTCTTTTTTCTCGGTGTAGGAGTTATATCAATTTCGATGTTAGCTTGCATGGTTTTACTATCAGTTAAGGTTGATATCCAACATATGAGTATGTTTTCTCATGACTTATGTTACCTCAAGATTTTCATTATGTTTTCTTCGAATGCCTTGATCATGTTCATGTGTTATTTCCATGCTTTAGCTGAAATATTTATCATGCTTTCTAACTCGGTGAATTGCATATTAGACATGTTATATATTGCATCTCTCATATACTTAGTACATTCCATGAAACTGACCGTATGCTTTTTCCTATATTGTTTCATAATATAGGTGCAGATGCTCCATCACACCCCTGTGGCTAGTAGTAGCTATTCACTCAGAGAGATGGCGAGTCCTCATGTTTTGAGGATGTAATCTTATGCCTACCCATGAGCTAGGCCTGCCCTGCTCATGTCTAAGTAGTAGGGGCTTTTGGATAAATGCTTAGGTGTTGTCTCCCTATTGTTGCTTCTGACTTGTCTTTTGATCATGTTATGAGATTGTTTAGAGTATTCTTGTTATATTTCTGCATTATGGTTCTTTCTTAATCTCAGTATGCTTATGTATGCCACATGGTTAGCTTGGGGTTCCTCAAAATTCTGAGTAACATGTTATGGCTAGGAGATAGGCTCGGATCGTGACAATATAAAATCTCAAAAGGTGATTGGTAATGGTGGTGATGGGAGCCTATTGATGAGGTAGACAGCAGTAACACTCATTATCTCCAAAAAGAGAGAGGTAAGTAAGATTGAAATCGAAAATCACTTCGTATAAGTAGAATATGATGATGCTTGCGTTCAACTACTCTATTTTGTTATAGAGTAGAGAAGCAAGTCCATTGACATTCGATGCGTTGAAACCAAAAGAAACTTCTCTTAGATAAGATTTCTCTGCCATTGTCTACCCTTATGGTCTCATCTAAGGCATAAAATTGAGTACGTGCAAAGGCAATAAATGATTTAGCTAGATTTTGTGTATCAAGTCTTTTTGTAAGAAATGCCTAAGTGCATCTTGTGAAATCATCCAGAATAATAAGAAAGAAATGATCTCCCGAATATGTGGATTCCTATTATAAATGATTTAGCTAGATTTTGTGAGACGTGGCTATCTTTTGCAGTGGAGATACATAATAAAAATCACTACGTTGTTCACCTGAGCTAATAATCTTCCCCGCGCCCATGTCCAGTAAGGTACAAAAAGCAGGAAACAACATAACTCAACAATTCAAGGCATTAGTGAGCTTGCTTGCTGACGTTAAATTTAAGAGAGAATATGAAATGTATAAAATATTATTTAAGGTGATATCTTTGTTGAAGTGAATAGCGCCTGTACAAGTGATATATGCAGAAGATCCTGCGAGTAAATTAACAATCAGTATTAATAGGGATTCTTTCTCTGTAGCAAGAGCGGAATCATAAATTAAATGGCCAATAGCTTTGCTATACAAAATCCATGACCTAGGAAATATATAATTAATTAAAGCATATGGGAAAAAGGATAAACCTGTTGCGCTTGCATAAGCATCAATATTAAGTCATCTTGGACAAAGCATTAGCAATTTGGTGAAGTTGATCTGGGGTAAGACCATGGTATTTTGAGAATAAGATCCATGTGAAGTTTGAGAAGAATCCATAGCATAGCCGATGGAACAATATTTTGTATGTTACCTTGACATCTACATGATGGCTCTTGCCTATTTTGGTTGCTTGAGATCCACGTGCCATTTTTGAATTTACACCTATGCTCTAGGACTTGATTGCCACAATAATTGCATTGAAATTTTAGAGTCGTATAATTTTCAATTGTATGACTCTCTCTACTGCAGTGTTCACAATGGTTGTTTTTGAATTTTCTTAAACAATTATTTGACGACTTTGAGTTGCTGAAGCAATAGAGAAATTTTCCACTTGTTCCAATGTCATATCTCACATGTTTTGTCTTGGATAACAAGAGAGTTGACTTGAAAAATGTTGGATAGTGGTGACATTTGAATGAAAATTGCAGGCATAATTGAGTCCCATGTGAAATTATATTACGTGATCTTCTTCTATCTTTTCAACATGTGCTTTCATCTGATTGCAAGTGGATACAGATTTGTGTGTATCTAACTCGTCCGAAAGACACTTTAGTTTTGTAAAATAAGCATAAATTGTCAGTGTACTTTATGGAATATATACCAAATATTTCTAGATTTGATAAATTGCTGGCGCATTCTTTTATGAGAATGGATCCCTAAGACCTCCCCACACTTGATGAGCGGTCTTAGCATGAACAACCCTTTGGCTTGATCAGGTTCCACATAGTGTACAAGCCATGATAAAATCATACTGTTACATTGATTCCATTTAGCGTAATCAATTGGTTGTTCCAAAATATTTGGAGAGTTGGTGAATTTGAGGGCATACTCCCTCACGCTCATGTTCCCTCGTTTGACATGGATGAATTCTCGTACCTTGGCCTCTCTCAACTTTATCAGAAAGTACTGGTCCAATAAGGCACACTTGGACTCTTCCCACTCGATTGGACCCCGTCCTTGGTCTCTCTCCTCCGCCCATTGTCCATACCATATTTTAGTCACTCCATTTAGTTGGTAGGCCACTACTAGAAATTTGACCTATTGCAACGGTTCAATTACTGTTGCAATAGACTACAAAACCGTTGCCATAGACTTATTGCCATGATTTAGGTGGCGGCCACAACAGATTGTGCAGCAATAGATCTATTGTTACGGTTTATCCCAACGGTTGCCTTAATTGTCGCAATAAGGGTATCTATTGCGACGGTTTTCACTATAATTAATTGCCTACGATTAGGACTATATTAGTACGGGTAAGAACCATTGCAATATACTTTATAGGTACAGGTGCAATATACTTTATAGGTACAGTTGTTTTAATTGTTGCAATAGATATCTCTATTGCTACAGTTTTTTATATAAGAAATTAGCAACGGTTTATACTACATTGGCACGGTTATAAATCGTTGCAATAGAGCTTATAAACACAGTTGTTGTAACCGTTGCAATAGAATTTATAAACTCAAATGCATTAATCGTTGCGATAGATACTCTTATTGCCACGATTTTGGCTAATGCTATTTTTATTGAGTTATGACAATAATTTTATAATAGAAAATGCAGAAATTGATAATGAAAAGAAATTTTTCATTACTAAAATAATAATTCAAGATCAATCCATAGTGTTGGTAATATAGCGAAGCAAAATACATAAGTATGTTTTAACTATTACAAAAAGGTGAAAGTAAGTGCACCACATTGTTTTCAATCTTCAAAAATAAATGAGTTTTGGAACATAAGTAAAGCGAGCATCAAACAACCAGAAATCAGCAGCAGCAGTTAAATTCCTAGGTGAAGTAATCAGCAGCACATCCCCTTCTTCAATTCCATCATCTATATATAATAAATGAAAATACAAAATAACTTAGCAATTTTTTTAGCAAAAGCTTAATGGACCCACTTCAACAACTAATAATGTAAGACAAGTTCTATATGACACGATGTAACAAACATCAACCATTGTAAAAGTACAGCCCAACAATAGATTAAGGCCACAATTTTGTTCATTCTTCACACTATCAGAGATGGATCTCATAACACTCTTATTGCTGTTTTATGCAGACTAGAGATGACCAGAAAGGCAATGTCAGTACTAGAAAATATGAGAGAAAGAGGATTTGCAGCAGATACTACTACTTATAATACCTTCATAAGAAACAGATTTTTGCAATATATTATGAGATGCTGCAAAAGTTTCCAACTTCAAAAGGTTTTTGCAACATATTCTGAGATGCTGGTTTATCATAGGGATAAGCTAATCAATAATAAGGTAAATACGAAACAGATTTGATAACTAAAGAATATAAACATGTTGAATATAAACATGTTGCGCCACATCAATTTTGTTGAAAGTAGTGCCTCAAAACCTGGAGATTAGTTGTATCTCAAAATACATCTTAAAAGTAGGATTAAGTTCAAATAAATCCGCTGCAAGTTGTGCAGAATCTGAAGACGTCTTTTCCTATTTTTTAGGCTTTAGTAATTAGAGATAATGATAGCTTATTTTACTCCTTTTCTTTAGCTTTTCCAGTTATTATTTCATGTATTTATATGGTAGTCATTATTCTAATAAAGTAGTCACTTCACATCAAAAAGCTCTGTGTTTTTTCTATCTTCGTCAGATCTGTTTTTCTCTCCAACAGATTGGTATCGAAGTATGCTATCTTGAGGGACCTGTGAGAAGAGAGTGAACAGTAAAAATCATTCTTTGAACTATTATCTTAAATAGTTTATAGAAAATGAATTCTTAAACAAGTTTCTTAACTCCACCTGTCTTCAATAGTGAGAATTATCAAGCTTGGGCAATTAGAATGACAGTTCATCTTGAAGCGTTGGATCTCTGGGAAGAAGTAGAAGAGGACTATGAAGTAGCTCCTCTTGGTGATAATCCAACAATGAATCAGATAAAAATTCACAAAGAGAATAAGACAAGGAAAGCCAAAGCTAAAACTTGCCTTTTCTCTGCAGTATCACCTTCATTTCTTACCAGAATCATGCAAATGAATTATGCTGCAGAAATTTGGGACTATCTAAAAAAGGAATATCAAGGAAATGAAAGTGTGCAGAATATGCAGGTGATGAATCTGATTCGAGAGTTTGAAA
Organism: Solanum clarkiae; assembly: GCA_011800125.2. Taxonomy (NCBI): domain Eukaryota; kingdom Viridiplantae; phylum Streptophyta; class Magnoliopsida; order Solanales; family Solanaceae; genus Solanum; species Solanum clarkiae. The sequence continues at coordinate 636 of JAABOM020045519.1, read as the reverse complement.
TGAAGAGGATGAAAGAATCAAAAACTATGAAAGAGTATGCAGACCAATTACTCGACTTGGCCAACAAGGTGAGATTGTTTGGTTAGGATTTCACTGATGAAAGAATTGTTCAAAAGATTCTTGTTACACTTCCTGAAAAATCTGAAGCCACAATTTTATTTAGAGAACTCTAAAGATCTGTCCAGTGTTACTTTGGCAGAACTTGTTAAAGCTTTGCAAGCATTGGAACAAAGGAGAATGATGAGGAAAGAAGGTTCTGTTGAAGGTGCTTTTCAAGCAAAATCAGAGAATGAGTCAAATAAAAGAAGAGACAAAAGCAAGAAGCTAAGGCCGAGTAATAATTACAACAAACAAGGAGGAAATCAACCACCCTGCCCTCACTGTAAAAAGACAAATCACTCTCAACAAAAATGTTGGTGGAGGCCAGATGTCAAGTGCAACAAATATGGTCAACTAGGTCATGTGGAGAAGGTATGAAAGTCACAATTGCAACAAGAAGAAGCCAACGCAGTTGTACATCAATATCAAGAAGAGCAATTGTTTGTAGCGACTTGGTTTCCCAGCAAAAGAGCTTCTGAAAGTTGGTTAATTGATAGCGGATGCACAAATCATATGACCAGCGACCAAGAGCTCTTT